>CM031995.1:8927357-9155718 GCA_018804465.1 Populus tomentosa
AAAAAGCTTATTAGATTAGGCAATCCCAAGTCATTACCTGGTTCCAGATGGAAAGATTTGAGGAAACGGCGAGATACGGCATATTTAGGGGTTCTGTTTAGCCAGCATTTAGGTGACGATGTCATCAGGCAGCAGAAAAAGGTAGCTTCTGTATCTTTTCCAACCATTAGCGTGATCATTTACTAGTTACATATGTGCTCTCTTTATTATAACAGATCTTGGCAAGGCTTGGCATTTCCGTGGCATCATCTTTAGCGGATGCTACACACTTTGTAGTGGATAGATTTGTGCGTACAAGGAACATGTTGGAAGCTATTGCTCTTGGTAAACCAGTGGTGACTCATTTATGGCTTGAGAGCTGCGGGCAAGCAAGCCTCCTTATTGATGAGAAAAACTTTATCTTAAGAGACGCGAAGAAGGAAAAGGAGATTGGTTTTAGCCTGCCTGTTTCACTGGCTCGCGCAAACCAAAAACCACTTCTAAAGGTGTTTCTCTAAGCTTGTGGTGATTTTGCTCAAGCCAGACATGCATTTTTGCTTGCTTCGAAACTCATATCCTTATTGTCTCATGTTGTTGGGATGCTCATGGGCACAGGGTCAAAGAGTCTTCATTACACCAAATATAAAACCTGAAAAAGAAATGATAACAAGCTTGGTCAATGCCCTTCATGGCCAGGTACGAATATTATGCAATTCCATTGCTAGTAGTCTCAGTGGTGGCATTTTATCACCCTTACGGCTGAGGGATTTGTTTCCCTTTTTCTTTCTTGTATCTCTTTTATGGCCTTTTGCACCTCTTTAAATGAGTTAGTTTCTGAGCAATGCTACGCAGATCATGGAGAAAAGTCAGATATTTGCTTTGAAAATTCCAGATGATCTATTGATTCTTTCATGTGAAGAAGATCATGCAATTTGTGTGCCACTTCTTGATAAAGGTTGGCATCTACAATTCCATTTTCGCCTCCACAAAAGTTTATCTCAGTTTTGTGATAAGCATTTTGATCTAACCTGGTTGCAGGAGCCGCAGTTTACAGTTCAGAGCTTCTATTGAATGGGATTGTTATCCAGAAATTAGAATATGAGAGGTCAGAACTTGTCCACCGTCTGGCAAGAATATCAAATTACATATAGTGAATACACACGCACAGAGATAAGATGCATGCTTGTTGCACCTTTGGCAAAGGGATGATTTTATTTGCTCACCCAACCTGGTGAAATTCTGTTCATCAATGATTTGTAATAGCTTCCATGCATCAGTAATAACAAAAGTCATTTCGGTCTCTGTGCTTTAGCAAACTAACTTAAGAGCACACTTGAACTTCTGCTTACTGGCTGGATGAAGGATTGCGATAGATTTGCTCATCCTGGGCTCAATCTGCCTACTTAACAAGACAGTTCGTTGTAAAGGGCATATATATAAGACCCACATTTGGATGATTCAATCAAGCACATGAGGGTATTATTACTCTCATTGACATGTTTACCTACTTGCTTTGCTACTGATGCTTACTTTGTTTATGACAGGCATCGACTCTTTGGGGATGAAGCTAAGGGAAATCGAGTGAGCAAGAGGTGAAGGAGATGGTGCTGTATTTGTCTTTTCCTAAACAGAATAATCAGTTGCTGCTCTTTTTGTAAACAAATGCAAGTTGTAAATGTGGTGGAGAAGGTGAGGTTACCAGGTGGTTAAAACCCTCTTTGTAAATCAGGTCATGATGGAAAGCAAATCCTTTCTTCCTTGTAAATCAGGTCGTGACGGAAAAACAATTTCAAGAGATACTTACAGTGAATTGTTGGTTACTTGCAATGAATTGTTGTTTTGTTGTTGTTTTTTTAAAAAATTAAGAAATGTATTAAAATAGTTTATTTTTATTTTTTTAAAATTTATTTTTAACATTAATATATTAAAATAATCAATAAAATATAAAAAATAATTTATCCCTTTAATTTTTCATTTCCTTAATTAAGATTTACAATTTTCTCCATTATCTTTATTTGTTAAAAGAAAACCACATATATATAACATAATGTGTTTTTTTTTTTAAAAAAAAAAAAACCAAGATGCAGTTTTATATTGTTTGATTTTTGAATTTTTTTTTTATTAAAATTTGTAATTATAGCAGCTTTGTAAGAAAAATTGGTATTTAACTTTTTTCTAGTTACTAAAAATTAAAAAAAAAAAAAGACGGGACGCTCGTTCGAAAACATTAAAAAAAGAAAATATCCCCAATACTCTTCTTTCCGCCGGGAGAAAAAGAAAAAATAAAGGAGGAGGGAAAGGAAAGAGATGGATGGCGGCCATTCCCATTCGGGTTCCAGGAATTCAGGTTTCTTTTCATTTCTGTTGCTGTTAGATCTTTCATGCTTGCCTTTCTTTCCTTCTTTCTTTCTTTTATATAAATCAATTTCGATGCTTTAGATTCTTTTGTCGTTAAAGTGGCAGAGGAGAAGCAGAAATGGCCAGTCTCGTCTTCCCAAATGGTATCTCACTTCGCTACTAGTGGACTCTCCGTTGCTGTTGCCACCGCCATCACGCACCCCTTAGGTTCTTCTTCTCTTCCTTGATTTTTCTTTTTTGATTCATTTTAATAATACATTTGTATGATTTGTGATTTCCTTGCATTCGGTTTCATGCTTCCCAGGTTTCATTCATTCCAAGATATTTAATGACGTGCTGCTTGTAAATTTATTTCTTTTTTATTGAATCATATGATCAAATCTGGGAAAGATGAATGAAGGCGCACTCCCCCCCATTGGTCGTGCGATCATGATTTGTCTATAAATTCCCTGTAAAAGGGATGGGATTAATTCCTAGTAAAAGGAACTAGAATCTTATTTAATTTGTTAGTGTGATTGGAGAGGTTGAGGTTTGGTTTGCTACACAATAGCACATTGGAACAGTGGCTAGATTCAAGCTTTATTGCCGGAGATTTTTCCCTAATGTGCAGCCCTATGTTAATGGGCATAACTTTCAATCCAACCTTTGAATCGGGTTGAAATTTTTCCAATACATTCTAGAGGCCTTGTTTCCAGTAGAATTAAAATTTTGTAGCCATTTGAGGTCTAAAAGGCCTTCAAATAAGTACTAGACGTTACTGTTCGGGATTTGTCATATTTTCCTAGTTGATTTAGAATTCTTTTTCCTATTTGGTATAGAAATTTTATTATTTTTTCAGCTTTGTTTAGGATGTTTTTCCTGGTATATAAGCAGCCTAGAAGAGCTGTAATATTGAGTTTTGATAAGAAAAAATATTGAGTAATAAAATTTTGAATTAGAGTTCTTGTGTGGTGATCCTGTTTGGTAGAATTCTGTATTGCTTGTACTTGCTATCTTTCTTGTGTTGTTTCCCTCTGTGTCAAGATTGGGCTTGAATGCTGTGATTTTGCATCTCAAAGTAAATTAACTAAGACATGTATCGGAAATGGCGTTTTAAAATCTCAGAGCTGTTTGCAGTGACCTTAATGATGTATGTTATGTTGCAGTTAGGCATGCTCACTAGATGGTCTGTGCAGAACTTTGTTTTCTTGTATTGTTCTCTCTTCATGGGAGGTATAGAAAAGGAAAAGGAATACACAATAAAACAAATGGATTGAAAAGGTGCAATTTGCCATTTAATTAGCTTCCACAGCTATGTGAAAATATTCATTCTTCAAATTTATGTGTATTCTGTTCTGCAAATGGGATGCATTAGCCTTAGGGCATAGGAAGCCAACTGAGTTTTTGAACATGCACTGCAGACTTCTGACCATTCAAGCTGCAAATTTTACTCACTATACCCTTGGATGATGACAATCTATGTGAAAGCAAGAAAGTGGATGGAATGGTACACTGCTAGCTTTTGAATTTGGTTCTTCTTGTTCATTATTTGAATAACTTTTCTTAGAATTAGTAGAGAAATTGTTCAGAAATATAGTAGCATAGATCTTAACAAGTATTTTAGCTATTGATTACTTATAGATGCTGTAGAATCTATCCTTCGAAACGTTTTTCAAAATTATACAAAAAGTAACTTAGAAGAAATATGTGTGGAAGTTGTATTATCGCTATTGAATACATAACTATCTCATACTTCAACTTGAAAAACAGATGTGCTCAAGGTTCGACTACAAATGCAACTTGTTGGCCAGAGAGGCCCCTTGACTGGAATGGTATGCCCCAATCATTTAGTGTGATTGCATTTGTTTGGTTGATTAGCTGATATTGATGTTGGGTTTCCTTACATGTACAGGGACAAGTGGCTGTTCAAGTATTGAAAAAGGAAGGGCCAAAGGCTTTGTATCTGGGTTTGATGCCTGCATTGATTAGGTCAGTTCTTTATGGAGGTCTACGTTTAGGCCTGTATGAACCCTCGAAGTATGCCTGTAATTTGGCTTTTGGGTCCACCAATATCTTACTTAAGATTGCATCAGGAGCATTTGCTGGTGCAGTTGCAACTGCACTTACTAATCCAGTCGAAGTTCTGAAGGTATGCAATCATGTTAGGCATTCTGGAACTTTTCATCTGAAATCTGATCTAGGATTCTAACTTTGTTTTTCATCAGGTCCGGTTGCAGATGAATGCAAATCAGAGACAAGGAGGACCAATGGCGGAAATGCGTATGATTGTTTCTGAAGAGGGAATAAGAGCTCTTTGGAAGGGGGTTGGCCCTGCTATGGCGAGAGCTGCTGCTTTGACTGCATCACAACTGGCAACATATGATGAAACCAAGCAGGTCAAGTTCTAAGCATACTCTTTTTTCACTCTGGATACATGAAGTAATTTCTATAGTTTACAAAATTGTTGATTTTTGTTTAATTGAAGTCTAAACTGGTTGCCTTTATTTTTCTTTTCATTCTCCCATATTAAAAATTTCTTCAGTTTTCCATTTATGCAGGTTCTGATTAGGTGGACACCTCTCGATGAAGGATTTCATCTACATCTACTGTATGGCACCATTTGAAGCTTTTATTTCCCTATCTCTCTTAATAGATGCATGAATTTATTATAATGATGGGAAGTTGGGAAATAGAAGGTAGATGACAGATAGGATCATCCAGCTTCTGTAGAAAGTCAAAACTGAAGCATTGTCATTTTTTTTTTCATGCTCATAACCTGTAAAGCTTTTCATTCCTGATGCTATTTCCCAGTAACCTGTGGAACGAACTTTGTTTCGCCACTACCTTTCAAGCACACTTCATTTTTAGTTAATACATGATTAGCATCTGCTTTTCCTTTTTATTCATGTGGGTGCTACCTAAACATATTTCTTGTCTTGTGAAGCTCGAGTGCAGTTGCTGGAACAGTGAGTACCCTTGTAACTGCACCTATGGACATGATTAAAACCCGCCTCATGCTGCAACGAGAATCTAAAACAGTTGGAAACTATAAAAATGGATTTCATTGTGCATATCAGGTATCAGATTTGTTTGTTCTTTCACATGCTCATCTCACTTTAATTTATGATCATGAACTTTTTTCTATCTGCACTGTTTATTTCCGGTGAATACCCCTAGGCATATTTGGATTGGAGGGGTTTTGCATACTAGTAGTGATAACTGAAATATTTTGTGAAGGAAAGAGTAAGAAATTGCAATTAGCAACAACTGGAATTGGACAGCTATATGTGTGTTTTTTGCAACTTGTAAGCTGACAGGCAGGTTTCCAGATGATAGTAATTTGGATTATTGTTTATTGTATGGGAACTGGGCAGTGTCCTCTTTTCCTTCCTGCTAGTGCTGTGGGCTTATGGGTGTGGATCCTCCATCACTGCTGAGCATACAACCATATGCATTCCAGAGATTGTGGCTTCCTTACACACAGGATGCTGATCTTGCTTGATTACTTGTATAGTTGTCAGTTGACTATTTATTGCTGTCCAAATTGATGATCCATGACACAATAGTTTCATGAGTTTCTACCGGGGAAAGAGAGAAGATTGATGAAAAACTGCTGTTAATTTTTGTTTTGTTTTTTCCCTCTTTAAGGAGTTTGTCTAATGTTTCTTTTGTTTTTTCCCTCTTTAAGGAGTTTGTCTAATGTTTCTGTGATGCGTGGAGTAAGCTCGGGGTTTGTTAATGAGTCTTTACAAGGGAAAATTGGCTTTCATGTCTGACACCTTTGTGTTTTGAGTTTTCAGGTTATGCTTAAAGAAGGCCCTAGGGCACTTTACAAGGGGTGAGATTCTTATCTAGGCCTCCATGAGCATTGCTTTTTTAACCAGGTGCATGTATATTTAAGATGTATGGTTCTACACAATCTCCTAGGTACTCTGGTTCGCTGCAATAATAGCCATTGTTAGGTCTCTTGATAATTGTAAGATGAAATCCTCCAGGTTCTAGTTTGGGCTCTTAACTAGACAAGTAGATCCTGATTAGATGATACAACTTTCATACTCATTCTGGAAGTATTTGAAGGGTTTTTTTTTTTTTTTTTTCTTCTTGTGTGTCTCTGCATGTGCTTTTAGGGTGTTAACTTTTAAACCTTTGTAGGGGCTTTGCAATATTTGCAAGATTGGGTCCGCAAACTACAATTACATTTATACTATGCGAGGAGCTGCGCAAGCTTGCCGGATTGGATGCCATCTAGGGGAGGGAATGTTCATTTACAGTCATTCCCGAATACCTGACTTCCGTGGTTTTATTCAAGTGAAGAAAAGCAGCCCTCTCAGCAAGTTCAGAAGGAGGGTTTGCATGAGATGATTCTGATAGCAGATTATTTTTTTGGCCATTTGAGTTGGGGACCAATATTTATTTGGGTTCTGGTGAGACTTGCATTTATTTGATTGAGTTGTATAATTATTTTGATCAATGCACATGTTTTTCCCTGGGGTCGGACTGTATCATCATCAGGCATACTTGTGAAATGTGCCGTCATATTCACTCCTTCCTGAATTGTTGTAATCAGAGTAGGAAATTAGAGGATAACCATTGTATCTGGTTTTTCTACAGAAATAATCGTACCATCGCTCTCTTCTCCCTTGGCTGTTTCCTGAACATCAATTTATGGTTGAGAAATAAATGGCAAGATTTATGAGGTCGACCTGTACCAGTTGGAGGTAAAATTAAGGGGCAATTAGTGGCCTTGTTGGTATGTGTATTATCAACAACACTGTGATTTGCTTTGGTTACAAATAACTTTCCCTTCTCACTGTTTTTTGGGTGTAACGTAAGGCAACATTTTACTTGAAATTTGTACCGCCGCAGCTAGTAGTCTTTGATCTGGATACCAGGGTTAAAACCAATATTTCTAGATTAAACCAGCGTTGATGCTTTTTTCTGTCATCTTTTGATTCCTGGGAGTAAGATCAGTGTGCAGCTGCTGCTACTGTATAAGTGCCCTATCCCGTTCAGATCCCCACAGTAGCCTGAGCTAGCCCTGCTGCATCTATCCTGGTACTGGTATGCAATACCAGCTACATGAATGTTTTAGAGTATAATTATTTTTTAAAATATATTTTATTTGAAAATATATAAAATAATATTTTTTGATATAGCATATTAAAATGATATAAAAATATAAAAATAAAATTAAACAAAAATAAATAAATTATTTTTTATGAAATATTATTTGAAATACAATTCTAAACTTAGCCTTATATGATTTTTTAAATTTATTTATTTATTAATTTCACATTTGTAGTGATTTCACCAACCAAAACTTTGGATTTTGACCAGATAATACTAAGTTGGGCACAGGGAAAAAAATTATTAGTGAGAACGGTGATGTTATTAAGTTAGGGTTTTTGCAACTTTAAAAAATATAGCTTAACTGGTAAAATTCTGAATTTACTTTTTAAAGATAATAAGTTTGGGTTTTATAAATCTCAATTATCAGAAATTTATATAATTATTAATTTTAAGGTATGAGAGGATTAATTAAGATATATGTAAGTTAATGTTGGTATCTATGATAATAAAAAAAAATTAAAAAAAAACCAAGAAGAAGTTAGGATTTTTGCTATTAAATTGTGATCAAGTGTGGCCGGAAAAGTCCATCCATTGGACGACAAACAATGCAATGCTATGGCCAATTTTTTCCTGTGTCGGGCAACAAGTGGTCAAATCCATATTATCAAATAGCTAGTTCTGAAACGAAAAAACTGAGGTCACTATCATACCCTCTTTGACATGGGAGAGAGATTCCACCATGGGAGACAAACTTTAAGGGTCCCATTGCCAAAAAACCATTTGCTGCCTCTGTTATTAGTATTACTGGCTAGCTGCCATTCCACACAGCACTTGGATCCTGTTTAATCCTCTATTTTTTCCCCCCGTGGAAAATCGATTTTAAAAAGATTAATTTTTAGTTTTTAAATTATTTTGGTGTATTAATATTAAAAGTAAATTTTAAAAAATAAAAACATATATATTAATTTAATATATTTTTAAATAAAAAAATATTTTAAAAAACAATAATCCGGCAACTATCAAAATGGCTATTCATCAATGCATGCATGGTTGGTGATGACAGGTTTGTTTCCACCAGTTCTTCAAATCTCTCTACCAAATGGGTAACTACCGGATCTTTTTTCTTTCTTTTCTTTTCTTTTCTTTTATTAAATCAATGAATCATAAATAAACAAACTATATTTTCATTCTTGAATTATAAAAAAACAAACTTTCAATCTATATATAGAAATTAAAATAGATATTTATAGGAATAAGTAAGGTAATGATAAAAATTAGAGGATTAACGTAATTTTTAGTCAAAATTATCTTTCATGTAATTTTTTTTATAATAACATATCTTTTTTTTTATTAATGACATGATTTATGAATAAAAACTAATTAAAATATTCATCAAAATTCTTATGATTTGAAATGAGGAGGAAAAGGAGTCTTATTAATAAAAATATTTTTGTTTTTTTATTAGGATTATTGTTTTTTAAACAAGACTTATTATAATTGTAAAAACAAATTTTAACAAAAAATCATTAATCATTTGTATGTGCCTTAAAAAATATAAAAATAACTAATATGAGAAAATTATAATAAAAAAATAACAAAATATATATTTTATTTTCATGAATATTAATGAGTAAATGTTTTTTTTTAAATCTACATATTAGGTTATATATAATTATTCATAAAATCACTATCAATATTACCATAAAATATTATAATCCTCTTGAAAACTATGGTATAATTGGATAATTTTTTAAATATTGTTTTCATAAATTTATTTAAAAATATATCTTAGCTGTTTTAAGTTTTTAAGCTTGCCAGCTCCACATAAGCAAGTATGTGCGCTAGGGTGAGTTGAGGTGGACGGCGGTGTAACATAATAAAAAGAGCAACAAGGAACTGGCGTTGGCGGGACAGTCTGGCGTTCTTATCTCTATGACCTGTTTTTCATGCTAAACTACCATTCTATCCTTGTATTCCTAATTACAAAACTACCCCTCTTGTTCCCCAACCTCGCACGCTTTCTGCTGAAAATGACACACCCATTTTTTGGTCATCAACTTTCCTTTTGCGTATGCTTGAGAAAGGCAAAACAAAGAAAACAAGCACCCCTACCTACCTACTCCTTTGCTTCCCAGGTTTTTTTTTAAAAAAAAAAAATATTTTTTTTAATATATCAATATTAAAAATAAATTACAAAAATATTGTATTAATGTAATTTTTCAAAAATATATTTTGAAATGCAATATCTAATATTCCCAAATAGGCACTTTGTGTGCTAAATAATCCCATCAAAATTCTTTATTTGTTTTTGTGTTTTAAAAGTATTTTTTAAATAAATTAAATTTATTTTATTTTATTTTTTATTTTAAATTAATATATTTCTAGTGTTTTTAAATTATTTTTATATGCAAATATCAAAAATATTTTTCTTTTAAAGAAAAATTATTTTGATACATTTCTAAGTGAAAAACACTTTGAAAAATAATATCAACCATATAATTATTTGACATTGCGATAGTGGTTGCTTTTTAAAATATCTTTGTATTGTTTTGATGTGTCAATATTAAAAATTATTATTTAATATATTTTCAAGCAAAAAATCTTTTAAAATGCAATACCTAACACTCCTAAACAGGCATTTTGTATGCCAAATAATCCCATCAAGATTAAAAACTTGTTTAATATCATAATAATTGTTATTTTTTAAAATATTTTTCTCATAAATACATTAAAATATATTTTTATATTTTTTAAAAATAATTTTTTTAAAACAAATAAATAAATTTTTAACGGGCGGGTCGTCTTGGCGACAAACACGCTCTTTGTTCCTTGAATTCAATTTCATAAATTTGGACCACGCAGCGTGATTTGTGTGGTTGCAAGAAAATTCAAGTGAAACTCCAAGCTGAGAGGGTCCTTTTCTTTCGTGGGTGAGAAATATTAGATTGACTTCGAAACTGAAAAACTACAAAGTCAAATTACCCCGGGAATAGAAAAGAGCGAGGAGGCCTCTGCTTCTCCGCCCTGCACGGACGAGGTAAAAGTAGAAGTTCCTAAAGTTGCTTTTGCTCCTCAAATCACCATGGGCATGTCACAGGTAAGTAGATGAATGCATGTATACAGCTTGCAGCGTACACATGGGCATGTCAGGGAGGATTGTCTTGCCGGAAATAAAAATAAAAAAAAAAACGTCACAAGAAGACACAGGCACATGCTGAGGGCATTAAATTAAAGCTCCGCCGTGTCAGATAATTTGAACCACTTTGACTGGCAGGCGCTTGCCCGATTCTTGCAGGAATCGGCTTCCTATGACTGGCTCAAAAAAAGAAGGCTCCTTTTCTTGCAATTCTTGCTGGTCGTATCTTTTCACTCACATGCTTCAAAATAGAGCTGCCGCCAAGCATGGATTTGGTGTTTCTTTATTTATTCTGCAGGTGAAAGACAGAAAACGACAACGCTTCTTTCGTCCACAACAAATTATAGATATAGATATAAAGCCTTGAGCTAGGTCGTGTAACAGTAGATCTGCGGAATTCACACAGTCGACCCCATGGTGCTTGCTTGCTTGCTTGTGTTTGTTGCAGCAATATACAAGCAAGCAAAGAAAGACACGCATGGCAGATTTAGGGGAGACTTGAGACTTGTCTTTTTCATTGGAGTGAACTTTGTCACACTTTGGCCTGTATATTGCTGCCATAAACACAAGCACCATGGGTCCATGGGGTCGACCTGCATGCTGCTCACTTTAATGGCTGACTTGCTTCGAGCCTTAGGCCTTTGATTGTCGCGATGAAGGTAGAATTGTTACATCTCTTAGCATTTCCTCACTTCATCATGAGCAATCCTCAAACCCAATCCATAAAAAATATAGCGTAATGGTAAAGAATTTTAAATTTGCATATCAGATCTCGAGTTCGAATCAGGGTATACACCTCTTATAAAAACATGAAATAATTGGGGTTTTAATCACTTATCTAGATCCATAGATCCATAAAGTATACTTTTTAAAAGATAAAGTTTTCTCCAATAAAAAAAAATTTCAAACCCAAATGTCAAATGGTGACACATTTTCTATATATATATATAGTGTATATCGCAAGGAGGAGGCGTAGAAATTATTCATCGCTATGAATTGGAGCCAGGATAAAAAGACTCGATTGGGTTGATTGTAGCCTTGGTTTTGTTAGTAGCTCATGTAATTGGGCATCTATTTGACAATGCCGATGGGTGTTATTTACAAGGATGCTCTGGCATTAATTACAGGGACTTAATTTTAATCACTCTAGGAAAATAAGTGAGTCTCCTTCAACAAATAATAAATTATTATAAGAAAGACTAAAGTTTTGGGAAAAAAAAAAGATATAGTGAGCGCATTGTGGACTTAATTTACATGGTATTTTTTTTTAAAAAAAAAATAATCAATTTTATCTTTTTTGTCAAATTAACAATTGATTTCTTATGATGGTCAATTTAAAATTATCACGACAAAATTCTTTTTGATCTTTCTATTTTCATTTTTCTTCTATTACATTCTCTTTAATTTTTAAGCCACCATGTCATACCTGAATTTTTTATTAAATAGCTCTCAATTTAGGTTACTAGTCGAGTTAACCCGGGTTAGCATAAAAATAAAAATAATTAATATTATAGTTTTAAAACTTAATTTAGAAATCGATCCAAAGCAAGATCTAAATCACAATTAGAGCTGATCATTTATCCGAATTAATGTAAGGAAAAAAAATAGTTATTATCACATTCTTGAAACCCGACTCGAGAATGGACTTGGGTAAGGCCTGAGTCATGTGTCAAAAGGGTTAACTTAAGTTAACCCGAGTCAATATATAATAAAAATAATTATTATCATAATTTTAAAATTTAACTTGGAGATAAATCCAAGGAAAGGTCCGAGTTACGGATCAAGAGGGTCAACTCGGATTACTCTATGAATAAAAATAATAATTATTATAGTTTTAAAACCCGACTCAGAAGTTTACCAGAGTAATACCTGGAGTGAACCTGTAAAGTCAATCATGGTTTTATAAATATGATTATTGTAAAATTATTAATTTAAAAAATCATTATAAACTAAAGTAAAAAAAATAATATCTAATCACTATTTTTAAATATATAAATTTAACAATAATACATATTAAAAATAAAATAATTATTTTTTTATATTTTATTATTTATTTTCTACCATAATCAAATAAGATAGAAAACAATCAATTTAGCTTGTGTAGTATTATATCTCATCCTTTTTTGTGGGCCTGTCTTCTCTGCCTTCACTATTTCTAATTTTTTAAGGATCATAATGGAGAGTACACTAATTCATGTTTGAGTTTGATTTACAAGTGAAATTGTTTTTTTTGTTTTTTTTATTAACGTGGGTGTTCGGGTCAGTTTGCGCGCACCATGAATAATCCCACGGCTCATTGAACATCCTGCAAGCCCAGTGAGTAGGTAAAACACCGCGGGGGTGACAGGCATACCGCACAAGAAGAACCTAATAGAGACAGAAAGGGAATAAACTCTCCAGCCCCACTTCACTGGAACTCGAACCGAAATTCAAAGGAAAGAGAGCTGCCCCAATAACCACTTAGCCACAACCTGTTGGTAAGTGAAATTGTTTTTTGAACTATCGCATGGGGTTCAGTGAAATTGTTTTTTGAACTATCACATGGGATTTCAGTTACAGAGAAAATTACAGGAAATGATCTTTTTACCGTATCAACAAAGATAAAAGAGAAGGGATTTCAGTTTAAAAAAAATCCAAATTTTTATTTATTTATATATTAATGTAGATATCCAATCAACTTACACATACCTTAAATAAAATATACACGTAAATAAATCCAAATCTTACCGATAAGAGAGATTGTTCCCCGGGCTAAAACATAGGCGTAAATAAATTAAATAAAAATAAAAAAAATCGGATGACCTCTTCAGAGGAGAGAATAAAAAGAAAAAATCAGTACGGGCGTGGAAAACTAGTCAAAGAAAATCATCTAAGTGATTTAATGTAACTTGAGGGGTCAATCCCAGGCCGAAAAAAACCCATCCCTTTTTGGCAATCATCAGTGGCTCTTTGCCCTTTTCGGGGAATAGGACCTGAGAGAAAGAAAATCACCCTGCCAATTGCCATGCAAGAGAAATGATTTAAAAAACCAAAAAAAACAGAGAGGAAGGGCGTTGTAGTAATTCAAGCCGACTAGCAGTTGAATCGGGATGTCAAATAACTGCACGGGCATGGGTGTCAAGTCTATTGCTCGAACAGCTGTAAGGTCAGAGTCGTAAATCACTCGAAAGTCGATGCCCAAATTGCAACTCTTTAATTATAATTTATCCATCGAAGATCCAACTTTGCCATCCAGAAAACCCCCAATTTCCATGCGACGACGAATCACCCAAAATTTCAAGGAGAAATCTAGAGAGAGAAACAAAGCCTGTGAATTCTAGACAGATAGGGGGAGGGAGGGAGAGAGAGTCACAAGCACACCAACACGAACGGAGAGAGACGGAGAGAGTGTTCTCTTTTATATATATTTTTTTTGGTAATGGCGGAGGGTAAAAATGAGAAGAAATCAAGCAGAAGCAGCAGCAGTAATGAAGAGAGCGTGAAGCTATTTGTGGGTCAAGTACCAAAGAACATGACAGAAGCTGAGCTTCTGGCAATGTTCAAAGACTTCGCTTTGGTAGACGAAGTCAACATCATTAAAGACAAGACAACTCGCGCTTCCAGAGGTTGCTTACTTGCTTTATTTTCTTCACATTCTCCTGATTTCTTCCCTTTCGATTCAAGATTCGTAATGTGCAGTCACTCTTACAACCCTAATTTTTATTTATTTTTAGGTTGTTGTTTTCTAATATGTCCATCCAGACAAGAAGCAGACAAGGCAGTTAATGCTTGTCATAATAAGAAAACATTGCCCGGGGTTAGTTCTTTCTTTAACTTGATCTCTCCATGTATAGTTTACTACTTGCTGTTTTCTTGTTTTCTATCACATTGTATTGTAGATGAAATCTCCCATCCCGGCAAATCACTCAAGTAGTTTTTTTTTTTAATTTCCGCGATTACTTACCGTGGTTGACTTTGGGTAAATGTAATCGTGGAATCGTTCCTATTGTGTTTGATATACTGATGTTGACGATTGTTAAGTTAGTTATTATTTACCAGCATGATAATCATGTGGAAACAATTCTCAGTGATTTACAGTAGTGGAATATGCTTGCAGCATATGTAAATTTTACCGTGTTAGAGTACGGTTGTTACAATGAGGACCGGTTTAGTTAACGAGAGTATAGTGATGATGCTAATTGTATATTGGAAAGGGGTCGGTGTTTTAGAGGGATGAAAAGAAGTTGAATCTGACAAATGGATATCGTGATTGGCAGTTAACAATGCACTTTTATTGGATATTGGTGACGAGAGGGTAAATTATGGTAATTGTGGATTTAGATGGCAACAAAAAGATAAATGGGTGAATCACTTCATACATTATAAAATTTGTAGAAGACAGGCAATGTTGAGAGATTCTAAACCAAAATGGAAATTGTTTTGAAGAATGTATTTCAAGGAAGTTTTGCCCGAAACTAAGTTCGACAGGAATAAGGTGTGATGGAATGTTAAGAGTTATTTGAATATTTTAAATTTTCTTGTAAAGTCAATCGTCATTAAAAGAACATTGACATTGTTAGTTCATTATACTGGATTATTTTTAAATTTCCAACATATGTTCACTATTGATCTTCGACATTTGATGGTTATTTATACTGTTTCTCAATTACAGTTATTATATATGAATAGTTATGCAATCTGGGATTTTGCTGGCCAAGGTATTTCAGTTAATCAGGATTTCTGTTTAGGCCTAGCCTTTTTTTTGTCTATGGGTAATCTGCTTCTTTTAACGGTTTAACTCCCAGTGCCTTCTTTTTGTTAAATATATCTGTGGAAGTCTTAGAGCTGCTTTTTTTGGAATCTAATTACCTGCAATGTGGCCCTTGATCAGTGCTAGCTTTGTATGACCAGTGCTTTTATTTTTCTTACTCTCTGATGCGTTCATCTCATTGTCTCTCTAATTCAAATGCATCCTGTTCTTTCTGTCCAATTCAGGCATCTAGTCCGTTACAAGTGAAGTATGCAGATGGCGAGTTGGAAAGGCTAGGTGTAATATAATATCATTGACTGTTGATTAGTTGCCATTAAGATCATTTTTCTGGATTGCTGCAGCAAGATTCCTCATTGCCTTATCTGATTACTGTTATTTTATTCACTGTCTTATTTAATTTATCTTGTTACATTATGATTCTTTTTTGTTCTTCTTGCTATCCAGAACACAAACTCTTTGTTGGTATGCTTCCAAAAAATGTTTCTGAAGCTGAAGTCTCTGATTTATTCTCTAAATATGGAACTATAAAGGACTTGCAAATACTAAGAGGTTCTCAACAAACAAGCAAAAGTACTCCCGATCTCTTATCTGGCTGTTGTTGTGAAGCACTGAACTTTACTGTTCTTGCTGATGTCAATTAATTAATTGGTAGGCTGTGCTTTTTTGAAGTACGAGACAAAAGAACAAGCCCTTGCTGCCCTGGAGGACATCAATGGAAAGCATAAAATGGAGGTGAGCTTTATTGGCTAATTGGACTGATAGTTCTCAAGCTCAAGCAATTACTCTTCTTCCTAGTCAGAGCCCAACTTTAATTCTTTGCTGGTTAATAATGTGATGGGAAAAGTCACCCTTTCCTGTCTCTGTTTTTTTAATCAATGTTGGCTATCAAATTGAACTCACATGTTAGATAAGGTTGTTCTGTTACATAATGTAACATTATGGACCTGCCCAGTAAAATTGGTCATTTAGTTACTTCAGTGGGGACATGCGAATTATTTTGGTATGGCGGATCAGATTGCGTCACGAATTAGCGTGTTAAAATAATTTCTGTAGCTTTCTCCAAACTTGAATAACCATAATCTGTATTTCCTGAATAGGCTGTATAAGGTGAAGGTATAGAACTGTTCATAAATTTGCAGCAATTAATTTTTCCCTTTAAAAAAATTTAAAATTTAAAATTTAAAATCAAAACTTATCTTCCATTTTATGCTGTCACTTTATTGACAAATGTTGTAGCAACGAGATTCCGCGTTTTAATATTGACTTTTTTTTTTATAAAGTTATTGAAGGATTGAGGGGAGAGGGGACAGTCTGTAAACCCTTTTAGCACCTGAGAACTCAGCAGTAATATGGATGCATGAATTAGTGACATGCAGTCTGATCACTATCTCTTGCTTTGTTAGGGTTCAAGTGTTCCTTTGGTTGTCAAATGGGCAGATACAGAAAAGGAAAGGCAGGCTCGGAGGGCTCAGAAAGCACAATCGCAAGTTATGCCTAACACTGATTCACAACATCCATCTTTATTTGGTGCCTTGCCAATGGGATATGCTCCCCCTTACAATGGATATGGATACCAGGTCTGTTTGCTACTAACTATTTTTCAGGGAATACCTCAGTTTCTGCAGTTCCAGAACCTTTTGGAACTTGTCAGGATCTTTCTTGCCCCATAACTTCCTAGTCTCTTACTTGCCTTTCTTCATTTAATTTACACCTTTTTTTCATTTACTATTCAAAATCAAAATGGTGTTAAGAGTGTGGTAATCTCTGCTCTCCTTGTAGGCTCCTGGAGTTTATGGACTTATGCCATACCGTCTGCCACCCATGCAGAATCAGCCTGCATTTCATAGCATGGTTCCTCCAGTAAATCAAGGAAATGCATTGCGTGGTGGAATCAGACCTGACCTTTCACCCAATATTTCCCCTAGAAATTATGCTCCTGCTACTTACATGGGCTCTGCTTATCCTACGGTGACAGGTCTTCAGTATCCAGTGGCATATCCTGGAGCAATGATGACTCACCGGCCTTTGAGTAGTTCACCTGGTGCATTGTCACCCACAGTTGTGAGCAGTAATTCTGCAACACCTTCAGGTGTCGGTGGAAATTCTGGGGTTCAAGTGGAAGGTTTGTCGTCTATACAATCATTCTGTGTTTTGTTAATTGTTACTCTTTTTTTCATTCTTGGTGCTGCTTTTCTGCTAACAGCCTGCGTTCTTTGTCTTAGGTCCACCTGGTGCTAATTTGTTTATCTATCACATACCTCAGGAATTCGGTGATCAAGAACTTGCCAATGCTTTTGAAGCATTTGGTAAGGTCTTAAGTGCCAAGGTTTTTGTTGATAAAGTAACTGGTGTTAGCAAATGCTTTGGTATGCACTCTTTATTACTGTTACATGTGAATCTGACATTTGCGATTTGGAGATCTATCTATGTATCTTATAGGCTTTTATTCGCAGGATTTGTTAGTTATGACTCACCAGCAGCAGCTCAAAATGCTATTACCATGATGAATGGATTCCAATTAGGTGGTAAGAAATTGAAGGTTCAGCTTAAGAGAGACAATAAACAGAGCAAACCATATTGATCGGCAGGTGAGTCAAGGAAGCAAGCAGAATTCTCTGTGATATGTGGTCGCATGCAACCTGGATATATGGGAGTGACTGGTATCAGCATATTGGGGTGGATAGATAATATCTGGTCATTTGCATTTCCCCATCCTTGTAATTGCTTCACGGGATTGAAATTTCCAAAACTTGTAATTCATGGTGCATTGTGCGCCAATACAATTTGTAATTTGTGTACCACGGAAGTTCATTTAGAGATTAATTATCAATTTATTGATTTTTCCATTAAGAGCTTCTGATAGTAATGTTGTTGAAACATCTTTGACAGATTCTTCTCTGATACTCTTGCCATTTCTTCTCTGATATAGTGCTATTTATTAAATGACCATTTTCTCTCTCTTTTGTTTCCTTTTCTCTTCGGCTAAATGAATCATGGGTAAGTATGTTTAAGGACACTTTGGTAGCATCAAACGTGGCTTATCCTCTGCTTGGTGAATTGTGCAATTGTCCTGTTATTTGTTGTTTCTCTTATGTATCACAGTATTGAAATTGTGTGACATAACAGTGAAATTGTAGGATATTGAGTAGCCACCACAAAACTTCTGCCTGTTTCATGACAAGTGCATGAATGGTTGTGTCAAACCCAAGTTACATGGATCCCCCCCTCCCCTGTTCATCTAAAGTATATGTATTCAGGTCCAGAATTATTCAGGTATTGTGATGATGATATCATGCCTGTGAGTTTTTGTGCTTTTGTCCTGCATTGGTTACACGGTGCTTGTGGTGATATTTATCGTATCCATTTAGGTCAGGTTGCGATTGATCATAAATGCTTGTTTCCCCTTATTAATTGGATTTTTGATAAATCTTGCTGGATCAGTAGGATTTAAGATGCTTCTTTTGTTTAACAATTTTTCGGTATGATATCTTGCAGTTCCTCATTCCAAAACATTGAACTGGCGGTTCATTTCGCAGGATAAAGGTATGTTTGATCTCGAAGCTTTGCCTGCATTCGAGTTTAAACTTAGGTTCTGATAATCTCTTTCAGCTCTTTATTTTGTTTCTACTGTAATTCATTTCACATGATTGGCATACCTTTGATTTTGAAGCATTTGCATGCATTTAAGTTTAAATTTTTGTCCTTGATCGACTTTAATGAAGATTGCTCTTCTTGAAGGCTAAACAAGTTTCAGGAAGGTCGAAAAACTTATATATCTCATGTTTAAATCGTTGTTTCCTTGAGACGACTGTTACACAAAGATGTGTCATGAGGAAAAGAATGAAGGGAAACATTATTGCTCCAACAAAGTTCTGGATGGAAAAGGTATTCTGCTATTGGCCTTTGAATTCTCAATTACTTCTTATTTCCTTAACCATTTGAAGGGGCTGTTTTTCTCTCCTTCTGTGTATGTCTTGGAACATATCCTTGATAACTACATTCAAATCTTTCCCAGGCCAAGCCTTGGATTTCTTATTCTTAGCATCTGCTCAATGTTAACATGGACTTTGTTGATGGTTAGGAATGCATCTAGATCACTCCTTGTATGAAATCACTTGTCATTCTATAGCACTCTAAGGTATTGGGGCTATATAAAAAAAAAGGAGGAAATATGGTGTCTCTGCAAAATTGATAGACCTAATGAGTCTTAGAGCTTCTTTGGCATTGTGATGGAGGTGCTTTTCAAAGTGTATTTTGCTTGGAAATGCATCAAAATAATGTTTTTTTTTTTTTAAAAAAAAATTCATTTTTGATATCAGCACATCAAAACAATCTAAAAACATCCAAAAAAAATTAAAGCAAAAATTTTAAATTTTTGCAAAAGCACTTTCCAACCGCCAAAACAAATGGGGCCATACTCATAATGTGTTTCTGTTTTGTGTTTTAGAGAATGTTCTGGCCAGTAACAAATCAAGTGGCTTCCATAAAGTACTTGAATACCCAAGTTGTTCTTGTGTCTTTATGGACTTCCTCCTCTTGATATGCTTTTCTTAAGTTACGGAGAATCATGCGTTGTCAAGATTGGTCACTTTATATCATACAAGTTCCTGCATGTTGTGTACAGTTTACCTGTTTTGCTTTTGATCATAAAACGATTTTTTTTCTCTTTCCTATTGCTCTTGCTGCAAGTAAACTGTGGTGGTGGGGTCTTGGTTGGACGGACTTGGATTACACTGTGCAATTTGTTTTAGTTCCTCCTCTCCTTCTTTTCCTGATCTTTGTCAACTGAATGTCCAAAAAATATGAGGTCATGATGGGTCTTGATTCATATTCAAATGCTCTTGAACACTTTGTAACCTGTGGTTGTTCTATTGTAATGGGTTCGATTAAAATCAGTTCAGCTATGTTAAATCTAACTCTGTCCAGTCAACCACCACCATCGCTCCAAAACTGCTCTTGTTATCTGTATTCTTGTCTTGTCATGCCGCTGTTTTTCTCTTTCATTTTCCTTGTAGAAGTTACAATAGCTTATGAAGAGGATAATTCAAGTAATGGAATACATTGCCAGTGCGTTTACACCCCTATGGGGCATTATGAATTTTATAAAACTATCTATTTTTGAGTTGTTGGGAGCTTGTTCCTTGTGTATTGCACCTAATGCAGCTTTCTAACACTTGAGTTGAGCTTGGAAAATTGGGTGACACTGAAACTTGTTATATTCCCATTTCTTATTGGGATCATTTCTTCCATTCTGTGTTCTTTGTCTGCATGTGTGCGTCTGCTACTTTTTTCAGAAGATGATTTTCTTTTATTGGTTGATAGTGCTGCTTGATCTGCACACTGACTTTCTGGTATAACTTGCTGTTACAAGTTCATGTGCATGGGTGAAGGCTCTCCATTCCAAAAGTTTTGTTTCCTCATAGAGATAATGTGACACGTCAAACAGAATTGCATTCATTGTGGATGTGATGTCAGATTATTATTACCACCTATTTGAAGGTTTTAAGTAGTTGTAATGGATCATACATATTTCTGAATGAATCACACACGTCATCAACCCTATCACTGATGGAAAAAGATGACGCTTGAACTAGGGGTGAACTGTTCTCATATAACACAAATGAAAGGCATTCTCTTTGCCGCAGTCAGCTTATATCTAGACTGTACAAGGGAAGAAAACCCTGTGTTGATGTATTTTTACATTTTGGGTGAATGATATGGTGACTGTCCTGCTTTTGCTCTTCTCTCCTTGTTCTCTATGTTCGAGTACTAATTCCACGACTAAAATTTGTAAAACAGGGAGGATTGCAGAGCTTATAGAAGCTTTCAACCTTCCAGAGATATGGTACAGAGCTGGGAGTATGCTTCATGTGTTACTTGGGCGGCAGCTCTTCTCAGTATATAGCCCTCACGCAAGGAACCGTTGGCAGGGGGGTTCTGACAACTTAATAGATTACGAAATCCTTGTGCAGATTACGAAATGAACGGGATAATTTATATTTTAGGTCATTTTCCTGGTGATGCAGGATAAATGTTCATGATTTCAGTTTTGACGGATCGAAAGGAATTATTTTTGGAGCACGTAATTGAAATATACCAGTGTTTTTCTTCATCTTCCATTTGGAATACTGTATTCTGCTGGTATTGAAGGTTTTGTGTTGCCTTTATTTACTAATTTAGTGGGTTTGGTGTTGAGCTATAGTTTAATTATCTATGATATTCATTGAAAACACAAAAAACCCTCTTGTGACGTCCTAAAATAATGCGTAAATTATTAAAAAAGAAAGAGTAAATTATAGTTTTCTAAACAAATTATATAGCCTCTCTAGTTTCAAAACCTAATTAAACAATCCATTGACTAATGTTGATGGTTCTAAGTTTAATATTACTTTGTTTCAGACAGAAAATAACTTATTTTCTAAGTTTACATTTCTCCCCCTTTTTTTATTTCTTAAAAAAAATATGAAAAGAATAAAAGAAATTGATTAATTAGTTCTTAAAATTAGAGAAGGTATTTAATTTCTTTTGTAAAACTAAAGAGATTAATTAATAATTTACTCCTCTAAACATGGTGTTGAGTAGATTATTCAATCGGATTTTGCACATTGGGAGGGGCAGTTTTGATGTTGGTGGAGAATTTAGCACTAAGTATTTTACCAGCGGTAGTCTTCTGCTTGATAACCATGACCCCATTGAAAAGATTTTTTAATCTACATGATTTATTATAATAAATAAATAAATTTATTTTTATATTTTAAAAATACATTTTTTAAAAAATTAAACATGTTTTATTTTTCTATTTGCTATCACAGCTCCTTTTATTTTATTTTTTTGTATTCACGTAGTTTTAAAATGTTAATATTAAAATTATTTTTAAAAAAAATATATATATTAATATATTTTTAAATAAAAATATTTTTAAAATAACTATTGTCATAATACCAAAAAACTACTTAAATCAATGGTGAAAAAAGTTAATATATTATTTTAATTGCTTAGTTATGTATTTTAATTTAGTGGTTAACACACGGGCTTAAAAGTTAGTGGTTCGATCCATACTTGAAGCAAGATTATTTTTGTTCCATTGATGAGTAGAATAGGAAATATATTATTTTAAACGCATGGTTAATAAATAAATATTGTAGTTCAGTGGTGAACACACCTAATTTAAGGTGAGGCTGTGGGTTTGATTCATATTAGAAACGAAATTATTTAAATTCTATAAATGACATATGACCTGATATTTATATATATTTTTTAACAAGTCTATGACTTTTTACTGGGTTTTTTTTATATATATATATATAATATTTTTTTTAATTTTTTTTAATATGATATTTTTATTTTTTTAAGTTTTAAATTTTTTTAATTTCATCTTTTAATATAAAATTTTATTTAATTTTATCTTTCAATATTAAATTGATAATAAATTAATTTTTATATTTTTTATTAAATAAGAAAACTTTTTTTGCCCCTTTTTTCATCATCTTTTGGTTTTTTCTTCTTATTCCATAATTTAATAAGGGTTTTTATTTTCTTTGGGTTTTTTTCCCTTTTTTTTTTTTTATATTTCAATTCTATCCTTTAATACAAGGTTTTTATATAATTTTATTTTTTATATTAAGTTGATGATAAATCAATTTTTTTATTTTTTATCATATAATAAAATTTTCTCCTATCTTTTTATATATATATTTTTAATTTTATTTTTTAATATAATGTTTTTAAATTTTTTAAATTGTTTTGATACTTTGTTTTCAATGCTATCCTTTATTATAAGATTTTTATTTAATTTTATCTTTTAGTGTAAAATTGAATTTTTTTTTAATTTATCCAATGAAAAAGATCATCTCCTAACCTGATTTATTTTAAAACTCAAACTAATCAAGTAAAAATTTTAAATTTAAATCCTTATAAGAATGCTAAAAATATTTTGAGTAGTTTAGATATTATTGGTTAACTTGGGGTCCTCCTGGCCACTTGATTGTTGGCCGCACACGATTATTTCACATTGATCAAACCACGTTTGTCATCAGATAAGATCTTATCTTTGTTTGCATTGCCCGGAGAAGGCTAAAAACTTTCCGACACACAGGAAAACAAAAACATTCTAGATAAACTGCCTTCTTCGAAATGGATGGGTTCTTTAAAAAGAAAAAATTAAAGACACTCTGTTATTTGCTTTTGATTTACTGATTATTTAAAGGAATCCAATTACGGTTTTGATTCGCTCTCTTTCATATAAAAATAAATAAAAAATAGATGTTCATTTAAAGATTGTAGAAGACACGTTAAAAACAACCATTTGAGAAGAAGAAATCATTCTTTAACTAGAATAATATTTTGTTGTTTTTAGATTTTTTTTAATTTTATTGTTTAGTTTGTTGGATTGAATTCTATAATTTATTTTAATTTTTTTTATGTAGTTATTTTAGTATGATGAGATGATCCAAGTTACATATTTAGTCATTTGGCGTGTTAACCATGATAGCTTGAGTTTTTTTTTTTTAATTGAATTTTTTCCTAACTCATTCTTTAATAATTAATAAATTAAGAATTACTTTATAATTTAATTTGATTTACTTTATATAATATCATTTTAGTCTTATGACCCTGAATCGCAGACTTGGACGGTTAACTCAATTGATTATGAAATTTTTTTGAGTTTTTTTTTTTTAATTTTATCTTTTAATATTTGATTAATTATGAACAATTTAGTTATTCTAGTTTAATAATCTAGATCACGGGTTTGGTTAGTTAAACCGAGTCGATGTGTTTTTTTATCTTTTTTAATTGTTTTTTTTTAAATTTTATCATTTAATATTGAATTGATTGAGAATTAAGGTTTATTATTTAGTTAAATTACTTTTTATAAGGTTATTCTGGTTCTATGATCCGAAACACAGAGTTAACTGATTATACTAGATTGACTCAAATCAATTCAATATATTATTATTTTAATATTAAAACAAATCATCTTAAATTTTTTATATTAAACTATATTTTTATTAACTATTTATATTATTTTAAAACTTATAAAATGAATCAAGTTATATTAAATCAAGACTATTGTGATTTTAAAAACTTTTAAGAGAAAACACGCTTAAAAAAAATCATAATTCCCGCGGCATAATGATGGTGAAGACTGCAAACGGCGGGAATAGTTTAGGAGGTCGTTTGATGATCACGGCAAGTATTGAAGGTATGATAAATGACGGAAAATACGCAGACATTGAAGACAAGTTGCTAGGTAGGAAGTAATTCAAAGCAGTCAATGGAGTGCCGCTTTACTCGGTCATGGATTAGACGCTTCTTACTCATTCGATTACTGCAACGAAAACTATATACATTATCAGACGCACGCACACCATTTTTCTCAACGTGAGGCTTACCCTAGTTTACTTTAGTGGCCGCGGTATGCTACGGGTCAGAGAAGAAAAATAATTTAAAACATTAAAAAATATATATATACATTGGATTTTAGCTATGAATTCAATAATTTATTTTATCTAATATTGAGATAGAAAACATTTGAACTACCTAGTTAATAAAAGTATAACAACCCTAACATTTGTGTTCAAAACAAAGAGCAAAAAATATATTATTGATAATAAATGATGAAATTATTTTAAAAATAAATAAATTGAGGGGTAGTAAAAGCATTAAAATAAAAAAAATAATAATAAATAATAGCTTGGATGTTGTAAATTAACTTGTTAAATCTGCAACTCAGCTCATGAACTTAATTTGATTCAATGAAATTTTTCATCAAATAAAATAGAAAAAAAAAGGCCAAATGGAGCTCGAACATATAGGTCCTCCAGCTTGCTCGCCTGGATCTATCTTAAGTTTTTTTTTTTAAAAAAAAGGGTAGACAACTTTTGTAGAATCCTGTGACCAGAGATCATTGAAAAAAAAAAAGCTTTGATTTTCTCAGCTTAAAACTCATTTCAATCCAATTTTTATCAAATAACATCTTGACAAACTTGTTGATGGTATTGAAAAAAATAAAAAAAATAGTTTAAAAAATTAAAATCAACTCAAATCCAAAAACATTCTACGATCAAAACTGTTTTTTTTAAGCAAGGAAAAGGAAAAAAAATACTTATGTAAAACTACCATAATAAAATGAAATTCATTAGCACTTGTCTTAAACCTTGTTTATGGTTGTAATCATCATCAATGATCACTTTCTTTTTCTCTAAGCTAAAATCAAATGTTCTCTTTCTCTTCTAACAAAAATGAATTGAAAAAAAAGAAAGGTAAGTTTTTATATTAAAATTATATTTTGAAAAAATAAAAGGACCGATCACCTGAAAATCTAAAAAAACAAGGGATGAAAATATATTTTTTATATAAAATTTAAAATTACTATTTATTTTACTTGTCATTTATAACCTTATAAAAAAACAAACTAAAATAAATCTTTAATATATTTCAAAACCAATTCAATATTTTTATGAGAAGGTAAAAAACCGGGTCACCGGTGGTAATCTCTTCTGCGAGGAGGACAACACGTGGTAGACTGAAATGGCTTTCTGTAGTTAGAGTAGTAATGAAGAGTGGTGGTGGAGTGGAGCCCAGGCGACTGCCGTGCACAATTACTCCAAGTAAGGTAACGCTCTTCTCAAACCAAATGTTAATCATGGCATTGAAGATTCAGTGCTGTGGGTGGGTGAGCCCCAAAGTCAATCTTAGATCTTCGTTTTGCCCCTTTTTGTGGGCTTCCCGACCCTTCCATTTTCTCCGTTTTCCCCAGTATTTTCTTTTTTTTATATATATATATATATATATATATATATATATAAACTGTGTATTTAGATCAACTTACATGTATTTTGATTAGTTTTACGGACTTTAAAATTAATAATTATATAAATTTTTAATAATTTTTAGATTTATAAAACTCGAATTAATAACATCTAAAAAATAAAATTAAAATTTAACTAGTTAAGTTATATCTTTTAAAGTGTTTTTCAATAATTTATTAGCTAAACGGAATACTTTTTGTTCAGTTTGAATACTCAGGCGACGGTGAGACCACCCTCCATTTCCCCCCACGTTTCAATTGCTCCAAATTGACACCGTCTTGATTTTCCTGGTCCCTTCAACTGCACAAAGCCAAGGCATACATGATCACAGAGAGCTATTTTTCTTTTGTTTTTTCCCCCTTTTACCCAGTCATGGTTGAAATAGTTGATCATTTATAGAAAATATTCCAATCACTTATCTTGACTGTAGAAATATTAGACTTGCATTTTCTTTTCTACTTCTTCCTTTCCATTTTCTCTAGAAAAACTTTGAAAATATCAATTCTCAACTCGCAAGTCTGCTAATTATAGGATTAATTCAAAGTTTGAAGTTGGTTGCATTACTCTAAAGTGTTTTGATTATGATAATGGTTGTTTTTTTAAAATATTTTTTTGTTTTAAAATATATAAAAATAATATTTTTTTAATTTTAAAAATTTATTTTTAATATCGGCAAATCAAAACGATAAAAAATTATAAAAATAAATAATTTGAAATATTTTTTCAAAAAAAATAACCAGTACCACTACAATTTTTCTTTAAGTACTACATGTTGGATAAAATATGACTAAGAACATAAGAAAAATAGAAAACAAAACCCGAGTATTTATTTATTTTGAGAATACCATATTATTTTTATCATGTTTCTAGAAGCCATGCTTGATTATGTCGAATGCCCGACCACAGTATACCTTCTAGAAGATTAGCCACATGTTGTGTCATTTCATTTCCCATATCTGTCACAAATACGGTGTCTTTCCCTCATACTAATTTATTCAATATTTTTTTATGAGGCTGACCTTTGCAAGAAAAGCTTGTTCTCCTCAATTCAAACTCTGCAAATTACCTGACAACCCTGCGCATATTACTACTATAAACACTTAGGTTTGTCCTGGTACGGGAAATCTTCTGAACAAGGTCGCAAACTTTCAAAACATTAACTGAGAAAGGTTCTCTATCTCTTTCTCCCTCCCATTTTAGATAAAGAAATGGACAGAGTGAAGAATTCTGTTGATGTGTCTCCTTTCTTGCTAGTGGAAGCTGCGGGTGATTCTGAGGTTGATTCCGATCCCACCATGTCCGCTATAGATCTTGTTGATGATGATGATGATGCAGAATCATGTAGCTGTGATACATCTGACCATTCTTGTGTTAGTGACATCATTAACGGTGCCTGCAGCAAGGTTGAAGCATACCAGGTCAATTACAATGTGGTTGATGATGATCATGATGATCATGATGATGATGGTGAGGAGGAGGAGGAGGAGGAGGGAGTTGAGGTTTGTCAATCATGGGTTCATCATGTCCATGTTGGATTACCAGTGAAGCAAAAGTCATGTGTTTCAGTGGATTCAAGCAATGAATCGATGAACGAGAAGGAGAAGGATAGGTTGTTTTGGGAGGCTTGCTTGGCTTCCTAATCAATTCAACGGTGCAGGATTTCCTTCCTTTTCCTTTTCTAACTCAAGTTTCAGACCATTCTGAGTTTTAATGGATTTCGTTTGTTTGTTTGTTTGTTTTTTAATGAATTTTCCCCTGTTTAGGAAAGAGAGGTGAGAGGTTAAACACAGAAAATTTGTCTTGTAGATTACAAATGTACATATGATATGCAACCAGCAGCTGTTTTTTTTTTTTTTTTTTGTCTGAATCTTTTAGCCTGGGCATGTTCCCAGCAAACATCCCACTTGTTTGCATTTCAGGAGTTTACTTGGTGAGAAATCTTAAGAAAATGTTTTTAATGGTACTGTGGGTTGTGTAATTCTCCAAGCTTTCTCATAAACTGGATTATTAGCTGGTAGCTTTGAGCAAATTCTCGATCCTATTTCATATGGGTACAGTCACCAAATCATGGAGCTAGTCCAGAGAAAAAGTTAGTCAACCTTTTGAGCAAGAAAATAGAAAAAGGCCATCTCAATACATGAAGAAACCATAAATTTGGAAGTAAAAAGCAGCAAAGGACATTCAACTCTTACACTCTAGAAATCCTATCTGGACCCCGAGATCCAAAAATTCAAAACAGCCTGCAGTTGCCAAGATTTTTCAGAAAATCTCAACTTCGTAGTAACAGAGCAAGGAAGATAATTAACTTGAGAGAAAGGGAAGAAATTGTCATGAACTATGATTCTGTATTGTTACTTTGTATTCTGTTCTAATAATCAATATATGTACACATGCACAGGGATTGACTCAACTAACCTTAACTAATCCTAATGTGTTTTGTTTAGTGAATCTTTATATAATAGATATTTTACCAATAATACAATAGGTAATTAGGGCTAGATGGGTTTAAAGCTATCACTATACTCAACTTGTATCCTAGAAATGTTAATTGAGATGACGAGAGAGATTTAATGAGCACATCAACAATCTGATTATCAAAAGCAATAAATTAAACCTTGAGTCCTTTTCGAGTATAGTTTTAAGATCCGGGCCGATGGCTGGCCTGGTCCAAGGTCCGAGTTTCGGGTTTTGACCGGGTCGATCAGGTCAATTTTTTTTTTTAAAAAAAAACAAAACAACGTCGTTTTAATAAAAAAAACAATAAAAAAAAGTTAACGAGTTTGCGACCGGGTCTTGTCGGGTCAACCGTGTCACACCATGTTTTTCCTTTATTTTTTCTTCAACCCGGGTCGGGTTTCAAAACTATGTTTTCGAGTAACCATGTCACAGTATGCGAACATGGAAAACTAAATTGGCAAATAAATAAGTGGCTTCTAAGTTATCACACCACAGGAAAAAAAAAAAAAAAAAGAACTGTTTTGAAAATATCAAGTTCATCAGCCAGAGTTATGATGCATTTGAGTTTGACAACAACATTAGCAATAGCTTTATATTTAGTTTCTATAAAAAGGAAAGGTTAGTAACAATAAGTTGTTTGCTAGATTTCTGAGAGTTCACACTGTGATAAAGAAAAATAGTATAACTATTAGTGGACTTTCAGTCATCAACACTACCATCCCGTTTAGAATCACTAAACCTTTTGAGAAAGAGATCATTTTGATGAGCCAAGTGCAATTCAAAGGATGAAGTACTAAGTAGATAGCGCAAAATACACTTGCATACCAACCACTAAACATCAATGGGAGAATGTGTGAAATGACATGTCTTGTTAATTACCAAATAGATATCATATCACGTGAATATGAGATATTGAATAACACCTACCAACTATTTAAATCGTATAGGATCTAAATGAGAAGTGCCAATTGATTTGGACAAAGGAGAATCAACAACAATAAATGTATTAATTGATTTACACTATGACATGCTAGTTTTCTTAGAAAAATCAGCAATTAATAGTTGTTGTGAAAGAAGTAAATTAGTTATAGTGGAAGAAACCTCAATTCCAAAAAAGTATGTGTAGTTGTCCAAGATCATGAATGTAAAACTTAGCACCCAAACTTGTAATAAGATACTTTAGAAATTTTGGAGTATCACTAGTTAGTAAAATATCATTGCCTTAGTAAAATGAAGCCAAGAAATATCAGCTCTAGAACTATGAAAACCCATGAAGACCAAGAACTAACCAAGCTAGTTAAAACATGCATTAGACACTTAGGTGTCTATTTGAGACCATAAAAGTAATGTATGAGTTTGCAAACATGGTATATAACCAATGATCAATGAAGCCATGAGGCTAAGCCATAAACACATATACATCAAGAAATCCTTTAAAAATAAAAGCACTATAGACATCAAGTTGATGTACTAACTAGCCATGAGTAACAGTAATACATAACATTGTCTAAATAACACAAGGTTTCACTATTAGACTAAATGTCTCTTGAAAATTAACCAAATCCTACTAATGATAGCTTTTGGAAACCAAATGCTTTGTAACACTGAGTCTCATTTGGCATGGATTTAATTTTATATATCCATTTTACAATATATCACACTCATACTTATATCATATGACATTAGGGAACAAGTATCAATAGAAGCCAAGAAAAAGAGTTTGATAACTACAGTTGATTGCCACTTAGGATATCATTTGGTCTTAGTAAGAGATGATGATTCAAAGACAGTAAAAAAAGGATGCTAATCATGCTCAAGAAAAATAAGGAGGACAAGTTTGTGAGACCATATGATATTGATTTTGGACACTTGAAGGAGGTGTGAAAGGAGAAGAAGATGGTATGGTTGCGAACCTGAGATAAGCAAGAAGATTTAAACTAATAGTGGTAGACAAGGGTAAGGAGGACACAAATGAGTGAAAGACAACATGATGAAAGGAAGAGAAGAATGGTGTGAAAGACTAAGAGAAATATGAGGTGGACAAAGACTCCATTTAAAATTAAGGTTGAACCTACTTTTAATTAAAATTTAATTTGAATTAATCTTTTTCAGTGTTTTTAAATTGTTTTGATGTGTTATTGTCAAAAATAATTTTTTTAAAAATAAATAAATATTATTTTAATGAATTTTCAAGTGAAAAACAACTTTCTTCACACTAACTAAAAAAGACAAGGTTTTTGTTATAGAACCATCAAAGTCAAGACAAACTAAGAAGAATGATTAGGAAAGAGTTTGGACAGTGATAAGCTTGAAAGGGTGAAGCTCAATTTGGCATGGTGGAATTGAAAAAAAGAGAAATGATAACCCATGAAGGGTACAATGATAACCAACATATATACGGTGAGAGTGAATGTCTAGTAATATGAGAGTATTGATTTTCTTAGGTATTCACGAGACTATGCAATATTCTATGATACTATAATAGAGCCTCGATACAGCACACCAAAGCACTCAGCTAAAGCTCCCAACTTTACCATAGATGAACTTAGTTCAGCAAATGAAGCACACACGTAGAACAAGTGAACCAAGTAACAGTGTACTCAGGATCAGATTTGTCTGTTGGACCGAGAACACGGAATCAGACATGGAGAACGTGTTACAGAGGAGCCTAAAATTGCCGAGTTTAGAAATGCACTCCGATGAAACATAAATTGAAAGTTTTCAGCTCTGTGCTGAAACTGACAGAATGAGCACAAATTCAGCCCAAAGCTGAATCATGACTCTTTAACAATCCACCACAACTGGACACTTCCTACCCTAGCTCAAGCAAAGCACGCAGAATTAATTCAGTGTTAATTTACAGAAGCAACCATGGTCGGAGAGAGCAAACCAAAATCTGCAAACAAAGCGTTTTCCTAAGCATGTTGAGGGAAACTTCAGTCAAACAGATTCACTAGGACCCAGATGACTTCTTAGTCAAAACGACCTCTGCTAATTTGTCAATCGTCTGCTCATCATCTTCAGTGTCTTTCCATCCTTTGGATTGGCTTCTGATGTCAATCTTTTGTCCTACAGTTATAACACTTGCCCTTGAATCTTCTCCATCGCTAGAGGCAGAACTGGAATTTTCATTTTTGCTATCAGTGAATGATAGTCCAGACTCCATTTTAGACCCAGAAAAACTTGCTGGTTGCTCCACAAACATATCAGTGGAATTTTTATCCTCGTCCAACTGCCTCGAGAAGCTTTCTTCTACCTCACTTAATGACTCAATGTCATCGTCGTCAGCTTCTTCATCACTGCCAGTGCTGAAATGGGCATGATCATCATAGTCCGATGGTGCCTGTCTCAGCTCACAGCTGGTCTCCATGTCGTGCTGACTGTCAAATTCCTCATCGGTTTCAGTTTGGTGACCAGATGAATGAGACGACATGGGTGAATATCCTCCACCTGAAGTCTCTTCACGGTCTCGCAGCGTTTTTGTGATTAGGGTTTTGAGCAAGTTCATTACTTGTACAGCATGCATCAAGGCTGTCAGTGGATCAGACATCTGACAAGGGGAAAAAACGTTCAATTACGTCAAACAAATTTGGAAACACAGTAGCCAAACATGAATCCACTACCATCAAGTGAACATACAAGGCTACAATAATATTTCCTGATTTTAAAAGCAAATCATTTTATTGCATAGCTTCTCCTTTTGCAATAAAAAGAGACTTTGATATGTTAAGAATGTTAAGATATAATGGAAATATACCTGAGTCATGTTTGGAGCAAAGACCATTGCGATATTTCTAGCGTTCATTTTATTGGAATCTTCTTCCTCGACAACATCAGCCATAAGACCAACAGCCCAAGATAGCAATGCAGCCTCAGTTGGCTTTAATTGCTTAACAAGCTCAACAGATTCTTCCTCGGTGTTACATTGCAGAACTTGTTCAGGAGAAAGCCCATCCAGCACCCCGGAAGGAAGCTCTCTAAACCAGGCTTTTATAAGGCCTGCTAAACAATGGACATCAATATCATCAGGCACAATGCCCCTGTTCAGCTGGTCCCTCACATGCTCCTCCTGGCTATTTTCTGGGTTTATGCGGAAAATCCCTTCTGCCTAGAAAACCACCCAAAATAAAAGGCAAAATTCATTCAATATTGAAATGCAAGCATAAAATCCCAACTATTTGAATGTCAAATGGTATTATAATCAGTACCTTTAGACCTCCTTGCGAATATAATCTATCCTGCATCAGCAAGAGAATTGTGGGAACACTATTTCCTTTCGAATCATAAGAGCATTGCATTGATTCTGCTGAGACACCAAACACACTGGCACTGCAAATCATAGAAACCATACAATAAACTGAGAAAATAAGAAATCTATACAAATGGACTAGTGACAACAAAAAACAAACTATGCAAGAAAATTGAACAGAAGAGTACACAGAAGTTATTAAATATAAGTAATCATTCCCATTATCTTTCTTTCTCTAGCTATGGAAACTTCAATGGGTATGAAATATCCTGAAACAGTCCTCAATTTTAGATATTAAGAAAAAATTGAGCAGCTGAAGCAAATTGAATTTAATTAAAGAAGATTTTCTACGCATGGAGTAGCTGGAGATGAGTAAAATGAACTTCATTTCATTCCATAAACCTAGAAAATTTAAACTGGAGTTTAACCATCTGTCTTCCTCAGAAGCTTTAAGAAGGTTTCCTGTAGTAAAACCCCACCTGGAGGACCAAAAAGGAGAAAGTTTAGCCCAAATGCAGCTAAAATCTCAGCTTATTTTCAAATCTCTCCTTTGAACTTTGAAGAGCCAGAGCAAACACAAGTTTGCATCTTTCTCCCTCTCAGATCTAGTCCCTCACGCCCCCCAACAAAAATGAAACCCCGTTCAAATTTCACCAATTTGAAGTCACCTTCCCAAAAAAAGAAATAAAAAAGACGGAAGATGAAGAAAACTACGTACCTAGCACTTGGGACTCGACAAGGGATCTCAACCTCAAACTCGACAGGAAGACCCAGAAAGCCATTGAAGCGATCAAAAGTGACATGAGTTATATGCTGAACGTTAGTGGGCCAGCCAATGTCCATGTGATGGAGGGTGCTGCTTGTTGGGATGACATCATCTCCTCCATCTTCAATGCGGCAAGCCACAAGAGATTTCCTTATAGCTGTCAATACAAATGCCATCATAGACAGCTGCTGGTTCTGCACTTGCTCTTGATGATCTTGTAATTCACTCCCTTTCGTCCCTTTCGTTCCCTTACCACCAACACCACCGCCACATCCACCTCCCTTTGTCACCATTACAAGACCTGTCATTTCAGCTATAGAGAAGTATGTAAAGAAACAAAAAGAAGAGAGAAGAGAAGAGGGTGTTTGTTATTTCTGAAGTTGGAAGCTCTTAGCTCGCTTCCTCTCTTTCTTACAAAGTTGGGAGTTCAAACGGCCACTCGTTTCAAATTTTAGAAGGACTCTCTCTCTCTCTCTCTTGTTTACTTGTATAATTTAACTTTATCTGTATCCTTTCTTTTGACGTTTTTGACTTCATTGCTTGCTAATATTACCGTTAATGCCATTCAACAAATCCCATCGAATTTCATTAAATTCTCTAATCAACTCTTTAATTGCTCATGGCCATACTTTTATTGCCTTCTGGCTGAGATTTTAATTAGGCCTTATACACTAAAATATAATACATTTTAGTTGTTTTTTTAAATATTTTTTATTTAAAAATGTATTAAAATAATATTTTATTATTTTTTAAAAAATTTTATTTTTAATATAATACATTAAAACAATCTAAAATATATGGAATACCTGCATTCTGATTCCTTCAAGAAAACATCAGTTTACCTGTGTTCGAGATAAGATTGTCTTGGCTATTGTTGCTGTCTCATCTGATGTGTCCAAAGGTCGGTGGGGGTGGTGGGCCTAGCTATAGAGTTAAAACCAAAGAGAACAAGTATAGAAGCGGAAAATTAGTCGAGCCCGTGATACAAATTATTGCGCAATCGTCCATATCATACAAAAAGCTAAAAGTGCTTGGTAATTTATCGTCGTGCATGTATTCATATTTTACTGGATTTGCACAGGAAGGTAGACTTGGAAGATATTTTTCATGGGATCTATCAGTTATTACAAGAAAACGTAGGGTTAATTGGTATTTTTATATATTTTTTTATACTATGTATTTATTAAATTACTCTTAAAAAAACATTTTACTCCCGTCAATGGGCTTTTCTAGTTTTTTAATTTTTATATAGTGAAATTACTTAAATATCCCTAACAATATTTTTTTTAACCATGGATACAAGGGCACTTTAGTTATTTTATTATAGCTTTTTTATTATTTTCAGGATAATCAGGGTTTTTTAATATATATATATATATATATATATAAATTAAAAAAGCATAGCGCGTGGCTAGCATATGCCAACACGCATGCGTTGCCCATGCCTTTTAAGTAGCGCGTATAGTTTTAAAACAACTCTGAATATCTTCGTCTAGGACAATGTTCGATGCGCATAACCACCTCATTAACATGATGGGAGTGTGTTATTAGAAGACTAGTGGTTGAGCTTTAGCGACACATGTTTTTCCCTTTGTTTTCCTTCAATAAAAACATGTTAGTTATTGCAAAAAAAACAAAAAAAATCGGTTATTTGTTTGTTGAATCAAATTAGATCCTTATTTTTTTAATTACAATGTATTTGGTCTTGAATTTTTTTATTAATTTTTTTTATTTCATCAATTGACATTTGATTTTTATATTAAATTTAGTTGTTATTCTTTTAATTGTTTTGTATTTGGTTTTGAATCCTTTATTGAAATATTTTTTTTCAATTTCATCATTTAACATTTGATTTTTATATCAAGTTATATCATCATTCTCCTTATTGTTATTTTTAATTTTTCCTATTATTTTCTTAATTGAAATTATTTTTCAATTTCATCCCATATAATTTGGTTTTATTTTGTTATGTGAAATTTAGTTTTCATTCTTTTCAAATCTATGTTTTTTCCTTTTTATTTAATTTTATCCTTAGTTATTTTGATTGGTTGAGAATTTAACATTATTGTTTTTAGGTTTACCTTTTATGCTGAGGTTTAGCTTTATGATACATATCACAAGTTTTGAAGGTTGAATTGGGTTGCCTTCAATCATTTTTAATTTTGTTTTTAATTTCATCTATCATCATTGGTTTTGTTGGAAATTAGTATTCTTTGTTTTTTAACTTTTCTTTCTATAGAGTTATCTTGTTGTCATATCTTGAGTCATAAATTCATCAAGTTTAGTAGGTTTGACTTAAGCATTTTTTTTTTGTTGTTTTTTATTTATTTTTTATAATCTCGTCCTTTAATATGATATTGATTTGAGAATTGAAGTTCGTGATTTTACTTCCACGATATTATTTCAGTCCCACAATCAAGTTATAGATCTGGTTTGCTTTTTTCTCAAGCTAAATGATAAAAAAATTATAATGTTCGGTCCCTTCAAATGATATAGTTTTAAAAATTCACCTATATACTAGCCTAAACAGACTCTAATCAATTTTTTTTTGTTTTTTAAATTATTTTTTTTTGAATTTTATCATGCATCATTTTATTTGTTGAGAATTAAGATTCATATATTTTTTTTATGCAATTATCTTATTCTCATTTATTTTTTTTTATTAAAAAATAAGATCATTGAGATATTTTAGAAACATTGTAAAGATATATTTCCATAATATTGGTAAGTGTTCATCCTTTATATTGAATCATTGTTTTTTTAATTTTATTTATTGTCAATATTTTGTTTTTTAATCATATTATTAAATTAATCAAGCTAATTAAACTCATTCAAATCAATCACAGGAATCTCATAACATACCACAAGCCATCTATTTAGTAGTTTTAACTATGAAAGAAAAATAGACTTAATTATTTACTTGAATAATATATATACATGAGAATTCTTGTATGGACCTTTGAAAAGGCCTTTTTTTAAATAAATAAAAAATCAAGGCTTAAGAGCCCATGAAAATTAAACCAAACGAGTAAATGTAATCAGTTGATACAGTACAAAATTAAATACAATCCTGAAAGAGAGGCATTGGGTGGTCCTAATTAATGAGATTTTTAGATGATCCAAAAGCAGCTACCCAATCTACTGTCGAATTGATTTCTTTGTACACGTGTTGTAAAGGCCTTTGTTTGACAATACATGCAAATCATTTATCTTTAGAGAGAGACTTAATTAATTAAACGTTAAGGTAAATTAAGGAAAAGTTGTTGAAAGTTAACTCCTACTTATTGTATCTCTCACACACAAAATAAAATAAAATTATGATATGTGTGTATTTTTGTATTTTTTTAATATTTTAATATACTAATAACAAAAATAATTTTTTTAAAATACCATACCATACACACAACAATCTTTAAAATAATACAAAAGTGAGAGCAGTAATGGAATAGGAGCATGCTCGTGTCCTTGTTTTGATGATGGGATAGCCGTTGTTTCGTCATGCCATTTCCCACGAAAAAGCTTAAACATTTATGGCAGTTTATTACCTCTGAAAGAGAGAGCGAGGGAGGAGTATAGTGCTGAAAGGACCGTTGTGTTTCATGTATTGGATGGTCCATCAAATCAGGACACAGATTTTATATTTCCAACAACGATGGAGTTCTTTTTAGGTCATCCTCGTGATTAAAGGAAAGAGACAATTAATAAAAAAGTATATTACTGCTTTTTATTTTCTTCTTCCTTTGTAAATGTGTTTTGCTTTACCTAGAACCCTACCTAGATTATCCCCCCAATTCTCTTGGCCTCGCCGCCTAGTCTACCGGCACCCGGTTGGGAGATAGCGTCTTTTATAGAATCTTTACATTCTGTTTTCTAATATATATATAAAAAAAATCAGTGGTTGAATATAAATAATCATGTGTGTATTTTCAATGGCTTAAAAACTTAATTTATAATTAAGGGAAAAAATAGCTCAATTAAACATGCTATTAAAACCATGTTAATTTTGTCCTTGGAAACCTTACTTGTAGCTATGGATTAAAAACATTTTGGTAATACATACTGTTGAAATTACGAATTGATGTTATAATGTTGAAGACCCGTTTTAAAAGCTCAAGAGCATCAAATGGTGATTCTCCATATAACGGTTGAAATTACTTTTTCTCCCCAATGAAAAAGTACTGGGAAATTTTCAATTTAGTCCCTATCATATTCATATCACTAGCAATGGATATTTAGAAGCTAGTACAAGATAGAATCTCTTAGCAGTAGTTGACGATGGATATTTAGAAGGACAATGTTCTTTATTGTCAATTATATTTAAGGTGAAATTGATAAAATCAGAAACTCTAAAATTCAACTGAGATTTAGATAATACATTAAGGTTCAATTGAGTTTTTTTTTTTCTAAGTTTATTTGGGTGGTGTTTGACATTGCGGTTAACTATGGTTTTGAAAAATTTTGAATTTCTTTTAGCTTCAAATTATTTTTTTATATATTTTTTTAAATTTTGATATGCTAATATCAAAAAAATAATTAAAAAACACTTTAAAATACCTAATTTTAAAGTCATTTCAAATAAAAAAACACCTCACTAACACCCACAAACCATTCCATCAACTTCAAATATAAAAAAATTAGCCCAAAGACCTAAAACAAACCGGGTTGAATGTGGTTTTGTCTACTTAAATGTGTTTTTTCATGCATCATCAAAACTCTAAACAATCACCACGAAACCCTTCTCATCTTATAAAATCTATAGACATCAAAAAAACTCATTTTGATGGTTAGAAATGAAGTGAACGATGACTTTTTCTTTTATTGTCGGAGCTCAAAAACTCTTTTTTATCTCTTTTCTCTAACTAAGAATTAAAAAACAACAAAAACGAACTTGGGTATAAAAATTAAATTTTTAAAATTTAAAGAAACCTAAATTACATAAATCGTGTTATTTTAAGAGATCAAGAACCTAAGCGTATTTACATGCAATCTCTGGCACGCCATCTATGTTTAACATTTTTTTTTATTTCGGTTCTTTTTTTTTCAATTTCACCTTCCATCAAGAAATCAAAAGCAATTAATCAAATTGCATAAAATAAAACTTAAATGATCAAAATGAATTACTAAAAAAAAACAATAAATCAACGTTGTTATGCGTGTGTCTAGACGGTGCAAATCCACGGTAATTAAGCCTATCCTTTTAGTATATTCTGCAATATTTTAATGTATCAGTTTTTTTCTAAAATAAAAAACCTCGATTCATCAAATTGCAAGGGCAGAATACATAAAAAAAAAAAAAAACGTAAATATAAACCCTAAGACAGAAAATAGAGGCGGTGGAATAAAGATATGGTTTTATACCTTTAGAGACAAGTTTTAATTATGAAAATGCGGGGTTGCATAATAATGTCCCCGTTGCTTCACCTTCGAAAGGACCATTTTCTCCATAAAGTCAATAAAGTTTTTTTGCAGACACAAAAAGAAAGGAAGCGAGCCAGGCGTCTAAACCATCTTTAGAGAAGGAGCGTTATCAGACCAGATCAATCCTTGCTTGTCTTGTAGCCTAATGCATTAATTTTTGGTCACGTAAATAATAACAATAATAATTAATAATAATATTAATTACACGGGCCCCACGAAAAGGGACCTTGTCCAATGGGAGGCGGGTGAATCACTCACTCTCTCTCTCTCTCTCTCTCTCTCTCTCTCCACCACCTAGGCAGTGGCTAGTCGTAGCAGTATTTGAATTTCAAAAACACTGCGCAAGATGTAAAAGTATTTGATCGTTACGGTCCTCTTTTTCTGTCTCCTTGCATTTTAGTTTTTTTTAGTTACTTTAGTTGAAACATCATTATCTTTGTATTTTTCAAAGACGATTTTCAGACAAATATATCTATGCTGCCCCTTGAGAAGATTATATATATTATTATTATTATAAAAAACAAGAGAAACCGTGTAATAAGAAGCACAGTATTTTATATATATATTTGCTCGATTTAGTGGCGAGACAGAGGAAAAAGAAACGCCCAAGAAAACGGATAATTGTACTGAGAGCTTCTTCTACGTTGGATTGATGATTCTGTGGGCGTCCATCATTTTGTACAAATTAATAACTACCCCATAAAGTTAACGCGCCCAGCCCAAATATGATAGGAAGGAAGATTGTTTTTTTAAAGGATAATCATTTCGGCTGTCTGATTTTGGATTAAAATAAATAATTAAATTAAATTTATTTTAAAAAAATTTAAATCAAATCAAAAGCTAATTTAAATCAATTTAATTTTAATTTAATTTTTTTTAATTTTAAACCAGTTCAAACCAAAATTATTTTAGTAATTTCTTTCTAAACTTTTTATTGACCACATTTTTCAGTATTTAATTGCCCGTTTAGTACTGCGGTCCAACCTGTTTTTTAAAAAATTTTAATTTTAATTTTTTGCTAAAATTGAGTGTGATTCGTACTTTCTGGATTGTTTTGATGTGCTGATATCAAAAATAATTTTTAAAAAATAAAAAAACATTATTGACATGCTTTTCAGCATGAAAAACTATTTGAAAAGCAACCACTACCACACTCCCAAACATCCTATTAGTTTTTAAACTGAACTAAAGCACCTTCCACTCAAACACAACGCAAGGGAGGAACAAAACAAAAGAGTGTTTCATACATGTTCAAAATCATTTCATTTTGTTGCATCTTTCCTTGTAAAATAAACGAGAAAGTTCATACAAGTAACTTAGATTAAAAGAACTAATTCCAACAGTAAAGTTTAAGTTTAAACTAATAGATAAAAGTTTAATATATAATTTATATTATTCTCTAATAAAAATGGTAAAATTGTATTAATAAAACAATAATAACATAAAAATATCATAAAACAATTGAGACCCAGCTATTGCTACTGTAGCAGGAATCATGATGGAGTTCCATTGATTTTTATCCCGTGATTTATTTATTTTTCTTTTTTAAAAAACAGTATTTTCAATGTTTTTGCTACTCTTGAGCTGTGATTTATAGCGGTGGATATTTTAACAAATTGAATTTCAATACCTTGCTTCACTGTTAATTCTAAACATAGTAATTGAAATCAATGTTAAACTTTTTAACAGATGAATTCAATCTTTAACATTTCAAAACCAGCTGTTAGTGTTATGATTTTGATAGCGATACAGCAGACACTTAACAGCTGACATGCAAGTTGAGATCTTAATATGTGCAATAATGGCAACTAGAAAGTCAACCAATCAAAAAATAAAATAATTCTTTTACTTTGCAATTTCTAGCATTTTTGGGTGATATATAATAGCTATTTAAAAAAAAAATTATTAAGAAATATTTCAAAATATTATATGTACGTATTATAATTTCTCAATGAATGAGATAATTAATTTTGATTGAAATTATCAATTATTTCAAGAAAAATTTATGGCCATGACACAATTATCATGGCATGGGACAAGGAAGGTGTTGTTATTATACCTCAAATGATGAATGGACTCCGAGCTTTGGCTCCTAACTTGGTAAACCATCATTAAGTGTTTATTTGGAGCATGGTAATTGATGTTTTTTTTTAAAATATTTTAAAAATAACTTCCCTCTAAATTAAATGAAAGTTGAGGGATTTGGGGGTGTGAAATCTAAAGTAATTTTTCAAGGCTATATATTGAGATGACTCTTTAATTACTATATACGCCTCATCCATCTGTACCTACCGATGTTGCTGGTAAAGATTATACCTGATAAGATCTTGAAGGTAATTGCCCCATATTATCATTTGTTTTGACCTGGAAAAAGGTCGGCTGTCATGATATTGCGTGCTTGACAAAGCTCATCGTATTCTCAGCATGGATCGATCGATTGTGTTGTTTCTGTATATTAAACGTTGTCGTGGACACGGGAATTGATGCTTCTCTGGATCTTAGATGGGAAAGATTCCATCTCACTGCTATAAAAGGAAGAGCTATACTGTAATTGTAATCTTAGTATTTCTTAAGAAGGAATTAACTGGAGTGCTCGATCAAGGTCGACTAAGATCGATAGAAGATAGGCTCTTTAATCTTTGCTTGTGTAAGTAGTAGTGGTCTTGACTGTTTCTGGGTTTTGTCAGGCTGCAGGTGGGGTTGAGGAAGAAATTCTACAAGATATCTTGCCCTGCTGCCGAGGAAAGGATATATTGTCAGAAATCTCACTTGGAGACGCGTTGCCACCACCCCCAACTTGCCTGCAAAGCTATTGAGAATGCATTTCCATGGCTGCTTCGTCAGGGTAAGCAATACTCAAGCAATGCAGTCTTCTGGGTTTTTGTAATACTCGCAGTTTTCTCCATGCATGCACGCACATGCTGCCAAAAGCAACATATAGATATATATCTATTGCAATGTTTTTTCTCTTTTTTGTTTTGTTTTTAAGAATAAAAGGAATTATACATTCATTGTATAATTGCAGGTGTAGTAGCATTTGATTCTTACAGTGCAACACATAAATTCAAATTAAACAAAATGTGTGATCAGTATATATAATTACAGAAAGGATCTCTTAACATCTTTCCTAAGAACACATTAGGTTTAACTTATGGGACCGGTTTATATATGTCCACAGTATCAGAGCAAAACAATTGCTGGCACTATTGACAGAAGGATCTTGTGTGAACAGGCGGTGGACATGGATAAGCATTTAAAGTTCTACCTGTTTCTAATTAATTTCCTAACAATTTGCATTGATTGAGATGCAACATGGATCAGAACTTGATTAAATCCTGCAGGCAGGGTTGCGATGCCTCTATTTTAGTAAACTCAACAGCAAATAACACCGCGGAGAAAGATGCAATTCCAAATCTGTCTTTGGCAGGCTTTGATGTTCATGTCCAGGAAAGGTATCTTGTGCTGATATTTTGGCCTTGTCTGCTAGGGACTAGGTTGCCTTCCAGGTACTATTAAATACTAGTCTTTCTACTCAATCCACTGGCACATTTAATAATTTTACCGACGAAATATTCTGTAGATATTTACTTTAATATATCATCGGTGAGTACTGATTCGATCACTGATGAAAACTGTTTTTTAAAAAAACTTGTCATTAATTTCTAATCTATGAGAAAATTTATCGGTAATAAAAAATAAAATCCAGTGGTTTTATAGACAGACAACATACATCAAAAAAAATTCTTACTGTAATTCTGTCGGTAACGACAGTGTTTATAAAAATTTATATGTCATTGTATTGTTTGATTTTTTCTATTCCGACTAGAATTTTTTCGGTTTAGAAGTAAGCAATAAAATTATTTTTATTAGTATTTATCGATAAAGTTAGTAATGGTCAAATTTAATGAGTAAATATCATCATAAAATACTAACAAAAAAAAATCTATTTTAATTTTCTGGTAGTCATTATTATCATGCATATTATAACAGCAAGTTGAAATAGAACTCATACTTTCGCATTCTTTCAAGTTTCACGCCTTCTCAAACTCGGTCCCATCAGCTTTGGCACGCGTGTGTAGAAGAGATGGCATTGTCTCAGAAGCTTTGGAGGCCTTGACAGACATTCCTTCCCCATTCTTCAATTTCTCGACGCTCCTTCAAAGTTTCAAGAGCAAAGGTCTCACTGTTCATGATCTAGTTGTACTATCAGGTATGGCATAAAGCAACGAAGCAGGAACTTAACACACAGTTAGTTTTCAAGAGCGATCACGTTCATTGAGCAGGAACTTGACGTGCTGAATATCATGCTGCATGCGGGGGGACACACCATTGGAGCAGGCCACTGCAACCTGGTCAGCAACCGGCTTTACAACTTCACAGGAAAAGGAGACGAAGACCCTTCCCTGAACCCAACATACGTTGCTTTCTTAAAAAACCCAAATGCAAAGTTCTTAACGACGCAACAACCACGGTAGAGATAGACCCTGGCAGCTCTCAGAATTTCGATGCTGCTTACTTCGCTATACTTAAGCAGCGAGATGGTCTCTTCCAATCTGATGCAGCCCTTCTAACAAACAGAACTCCGAACAAGATTGTTGGAGAGCTGCTTAACTCAAATGTTTTCTTCAGACAATTTGCGCAACCAATGAAGAGAATGGGAGCAATCGGGGTTCTTCCTGGCACGTCAGGGGAGATCAGAAAGAAGTGTAGCGTTATCAATTCCTGAAAGTTTTTGTTTTTTTGTTTAATTTGTTTATTCCATATTACTTGGTGAGAGTATTTCACCATGTCAATTCGAACTAAGCTGTCACCTGTCACATGGTGTTACTGTCTTTTGCTGTTCCCATGAAAGGCAAGAAGCAAGAGAAGAAGGATTGCTTGGTGATGGAACCAGAAACCCATTTATTACTTGGGTGCTTGTTCTCAACGTGCATCAATAAATTATAAAGATGTTGCACTTAAAGATTAATTGTCCGTTGCAATTTCACCATTTAATAGGGCGTGACAGTCCCGTGAAGCCAAACGCGTCGGGATTTGATGTGAGAGCCTGAGTCCACGAGGGGTGAAATTAGATCCGGACGTGCTATGAATCTATTGCCATCTTTCGTCCTCGACACTTCAGAAAAAGCATTTATATGAATGTATTTCAAATCCAGCCCTTTGCCACCCTAGTCGTGGATACTTCGGATAAGCATGGATGCTGGATCAGAAAATTACTCGAATCAAACATTATGGAAACATAGTCCTAACATCAAGCATGTTCTATTACTAAAAGAAATCAAACTGCAATCACTGCCTCACTTCACCAAACACGTATTATCAAACCAGCAAATGAAAAGACACTTTAAATTTATAAATATAAATGGCTGAACGTATAGACACTGTATAACTTAAATTCTGGGGTAGAACGCTCCCTTTAGCCCCATATGATACACCAAGAAGTAATATAAAAAGCTCCAGGGCTTGATGCACAGAAATTGCCACGGGGGACAAGATGGATTGATCCAAGAATCGGGTATTCAAGCAACATCAAGTATTAGCCATGGACTCAATTAGGAGCTGATAACCTTCTGGTACTGCTGTCTGTGTAAGCACACACTCTGTCAATGCCGGAACATCTGAATTGAGGTCTAGAAACTTGGCCAGAAATAGCAAGAGATGAAAATCAGAAATTCTCTTCACAAATGGAAGATTCTTTGCACGGTCCAGATGACTCCTCAATGCTCTCATTGTCACTTGGGTAATCCTGTTCTCAATGGGAAAGGTTGTTGAAAGAGGGCCCTGCATTAAATAATCCACGAGAAAAGTCATTGAACTTCTCCACAAGATGCAGCAGAAAAGATATACTATCCAGGATTGTGCTGTTTGTATCTTAGAAATTCATTATGGCATGATAAAAAAGAATCAAAGGAATGAAAGGCTTCCAAGCAAAACCACCACTGAATATTAATGCTGTTCAATTTTCATTTTCCCCTAGTTAAGCCTGCATCTTTCTGTCAAAACCACAGTTTTTTTTCCATGAATAAGAGAATATAATCTAGATTAAATATCAACTAATACTAACATGAGACGAATAGTATCATTCTCATGTCTCAGCCTAAAAAAGGAACAAGCAGTTCTGCACGTGTCATGCTCTAAAAAATATACGTTCTTGAGATATCAAGTATTATTATGTAACCAACAAGCATGATCTAGCATCACCAATGAACTTACTCAGAACAGAAAATGCTAAACCATTCAAACTTTTAACTGTTGCATGAATTTGATATACAAGTCCCCTCCCTGGTTTCAAATAACAGGGCAGTGAACTGACAAATGGCCCACTGATTATTGACCCATTTGTTTTCTTGGTGGATCTGAGCCATTTGTACACTTGAATTTCCGGAATGGAAATTGAATAAATGGCATCAAATAAATTTCAGGCATGAGACATCAATATTTATATCACACACATGTCAGGGACTAAACAACTTGTAGTATATAGCCCTCTCATCCTATGAATGCTGCATTGCTAGGAGGCTTGGTCCCACAGTAATTCATGCTGCAGGATAAGTTGCTGCTTTTCCCTCATTACTGTAATGTAGAAACACCATCTCTGCACATATTCTTCTAGACAATCAACAATATACCATGGAAAGTGTATCACTTGTTTTATACAACTGCTATATGACTTTGAATATGATAAATATTTGCAAGGACTGAACAGCATGTTTGAAAACTACTTTTTTGAAGAACCAAAGGAGACTGCTTCATACTCTAACCCAATCTCTCTCCAAGGCTTGCGTGACTGCACATCTAAACAGAATCCCTCATCTGGCACCACTTATGTCTCTAAACCATCCCTTCAAATGCTTCTCTTTGTTTTGAAGCAAGAATCATGCTCAGACCACCCTAAAAGAATCATGCTACACAAAAAAATTTTTGGCCCTCTCACAATATGAAGCTCAAATAATCCAAATAATTATACCTTTCATGTAAATGTTGGCAAACTAAATGCACCTCGACAACAAATATTCCATCTTGTTTTTGCATAAAATATAACACAACTGTAATTGTATAATGCCAGTAAATAAAATAACCATAAATCCCCATCCAGAAAATATAATGATTTGCTGGATGCATGACATTGCCATCTTTGTTGTCTAGCATATTTATAGCTTGTAGACATCTCCACTCTTTGTAGTTATCAGATATGGTTGACCATTATTTCACAATATTTGTTGAGCAAACTACCTATATGAGACCCTCAAACATCACATGATTAACTTGCTGGCTTTTAAAATTCCTCAACCCCGTGATTAACCTGATGGCTCTTACAATTACTCAACCCCTCCCCCCCTCCTCCCGTGCGCAGACACTCACTCACACAAAGATAACTTGCACAAGGCACACCTATTAGATTCAGTGCAACCTCACTTTTGATAACACAAACAAAGAACATAGTCATCCAAGACCCAGTAAAAAGAAAAGGACCACATGGGAAAATAAAAAAAGTTCACCTCTAGCAATCTGCACAAGTAAACTTGGTGGTAGAATGATTTGAGTAAAATTGATAACCAGTTCCAATGACGCTAGCTTAGCCATTAACACATATATAGTTGCAGAAAGTCTAGAAAAAAGAGAGAATTTTTCCTCACAAAACAGATGTATCCTTCTTGGAGCTTAGAAGTTTGTATTCACAAACCCCATAGCAAGATAACTAGCAATCTCACCCCACATATACAGAGAAAGGATCTTCAAAGCTTAGACTGCAAGTTGATATTCAAAAACTAGATGTACTTCAGTAAACATAACAAAGAAAAAAAGTGAAAGCCAGCACTTCCTAAGTAACACTTTGTGCAAGCACGAGCAAGAGAATACGTGGGCAGCAAAATGTTACGCCCTGACCCAAAAATAGAATCATATCCCAACTCCCTCTGAAGTACTCTAATTCATATGATAAGATGTTAATCATTTGGCTCTCAAACTCAATTCTTTTTTTCCCCTCATGTTATTTGCTTTCAACATTATCCGGAATGTTAAAACCCTTCCCCTCACTAAGAAATTGGATAAGTCAAGAAGCAGCTTAACTTGGTGAAATAGGGAACCTCCTAGCAAGTTCATTATTCAAAGCTACAAGTCAAAAGGTTTATTACATTCAGCTTTCCTGGACCATTTAGAACATTTATCAAGTCAACTATCAATCAATGAAGAGAAGAGAAAACAAGAAAGCAACCAATCAAGTATAAGAGCACAAATATAAAAACAATATCAAAAAACAAACAAACAAAGGCAATAACTAAAGAAGGCAAAAGACTGAGATGTAAAACATACCAGATGATCGAGAATCTTAATAACGACCAAGAAGAAATCATTATCAACCTCCTTAACATCCTTGCTACCAACAACCACATCTTTCTTCATTATAGACAACTTAGGATCCACATCTTCCCCAATCTCCGTCTCGAACCATCCTTCTTTAAACAACCTAATACACATATCACTCATCTGAAACGCCTCGAAGTGCACATCAGCTCCCCCGTCCTCATTCACCTCCAACTTCACCACCGCAGTAACCCACTCCTTCAACTCACTCTCAGCGTGCAGCTCCGCCGCCTGAAGAACCTCCCTATTCGACAAAGTATAATCCTTTTTGTCATGCATTATAGTCTGATTGAATATAAACCCCACTCTCCTCATCCCCAAGCCCGCCGCAATCGCGTCCACTAATTTTTCTTCATCAGAATCCCTCAAAAGCATCAAAATCTCTCCAGTCCCCTGCTGTGGCAGCTCGTATATGAAATTGACTTCAACCTTCCCCTCCTCGGACACCGTTCCATACATAAACCCACCTCTTTTAACAGCAAACGCGAGCGTTTCATTAACATAATGCTGGAACGCATTAGCACAATCGCGATCAAACGACACCGAATCGCAGTGCGGATTTTCTTGCCGGCCGACTCTCATCTGTTTGGCAATGAGATCGTCCATTGTCATCTTACGGCCAAAAGAACCAGCAGGGTGAACAGTGGGGCCCGCAATAGTTCTGTGGCCTTCATAGGCTAAGAAAATAATGGAGCCGTGAGAGATGTTGAGGGAAGAGAGAAGGGTGTTAGGGTTTGACATGTCGGTGAATTGGAGGAGATCGGGAGGGGATTTGGCTAGGAGGAGGTTTTGGTTAGTGGAGAGGGTTTGGTTGTGGATAGGGATTTGGAGTTGGTTTTGGATTAGAGTTTTGAATTGGGAAATTGTGATGTTTGGGTTGTCGATAGAGACGCGTTCCAGCCCGTCTCTGCTGCGGATTCGAATCATCATCTTCTTGATCGATTGCTTGATGGAGATTGAGAGAGAGAGTTCTGAGCTTGAGAAGAAGAAGACAATTAATTGGGTTCCTTGCTTTGCTTTGCTTTGGGCTGGGAGTGGGAGAGGGAGTGGGAGTGCTTTTCTGTATTTATATGTGATTGTTTGCTTGATGGGGAAGCCGGTCAAGTGGACACGCAAGTTATTTTTCCCCGGACAATGTATAAACGGTGTCGTCGTGTCCTTCGTTTATTTGCGGCTGCGATCCTGGAGCCCTTCGGAAACGCCGCCGTATTTATTTATTTTTCAAACATCAGTCTTTTTTCAAATCTTTATTTAAAAAATCAATAATTTTGCATAATTAATGAAAAATATATGTGTATTTATTTATTTATTTTTAAAGAAATCCGTCCTTTTATTTCTTTTATTTCATTAAAGTTATAATAATAAAATAAACTAAAAAAAGTGTTTTATTGTTTGTTTTTCCATAGATACTCATATCTGGAATATAAAAAAACAATTAAAAAGAATGGTGATTTTCCTATAATTATAGATAAAATTCATTATTCACTCCGATAATGTGACGTTTATGGCTTTCTAAAAAAAATTATTTCCTTTTAAATTAAGAGTATTTTTATCTTTTTGAACGGCAAATTAGTTATTATGGATTTATTTAAGGGTGTTTTTGTCAATTCAATAAATTTATGAATAATCCAAAAATAAAAATACCCCTAATATATATATATATATAATAAAAAAACTAACATTGTAGGTAGGGGGTGTATTTTTTAATATACAATAAGATTATGTATATGACCTTAGAGTCAAAAAAAAATTAAGTCATTGAAATAGAGGTATTGAAGTATTTTTATTTCGGTTTTTTGTAATTATTGGTTTTATTAAGGGCAATAACATAATTTATTATTCAATTAATAAATTTTAAATGAAAAAGATGTTGGTACGTGAAAGACGTCGTGCATTTTAAGCAACACATGTCATCTAAAAGTGATTTATTTATTGCCGATTATCCTTTTTCTCCCTTTTATTTCTCTCTCCTGCCCTAAAAAATGAACTTCAATCCTCAATGTTGTTGGTGTCGAATTCATTCCTTTTAGTTTTGATTTTTGTTATTTTGTTAAATTTTTATTTGTTTTCAATTTAATTATTTGATTTTAATTTGTATATATATAATTTTTTCGATTCAATTCTTCTACTTTTGTTTTTTTTTTTTGTGTGTTTTTGTCAATTTTTTATGATTTTCAGTTTTATCCTTCAACTCAAGTTTATGATTTTTTTTCCAATAAGAACAATATTAATTTCAATTTGGTTCTTCTTCTTTTGATTTTTTTTTCCTTTGCTTTTCTATCAAAGTTTTTATGATTTTTTATTTTATCATTCAAACCAAATTTATGATTTTTTTATTTCAATAATAATAATAATAATAATAATGGTAATGGCATGATACTAATAATATCACTAATAATAATACTAATAATGATAGTAATGGTAATAACAATAGTTTATTACTAAATAGTTGGATTACGCTTAGCTGCATGCGGGGCTAATTTTTTTTCAATGTAAAAAAACAATGCTCAAGCACAAGCAATGTATTTTAAAGAAGAAGAAAAAATCCATCACTCGACATCATAAAAAGATAATTGAAAAAATAATGATTATCAATCCTTAATAATCAAAATGTAAAATGATGAAATAAAAAAAAATCAATGAAAAAAATACTTTAAAAACAAAGCACCAGCAAAACTATGTGAGGTCGTTAAAATTTGCAAGTAAGATCATATGAATAGAATAATCTAATAGAAGATAAATCAAGAAAAAAAAATAATTTTAAAAAGAATCTAGTTTTGAATGACAAAATAAAAAAGTGACCTAAAAAAACATGGACCACATAGACAAACCTCTCACCTAGATTATAAAATAAAAATAACTTGGTTGTAAAGAAAATTAAAGAAAATAACGAAGTTTATTTTTCAAAACGAACAACTTTAAAAGATGTAATCATGAAAGAACACGACGTTAAGTCGTGTTAATTTTCAAACCCCTAACCCTGGCTAGTAACTAAATTGGAAGCATTGCATATAAAAAGCTATTAATTTAAAACTTGGCTAGCCCCTACGGGTTGACCCATGACCTTAGTAACTAGTGGCTTAGACCGGATAAAGTCTCAAAAGAAATTGGGCGGAATTCTTTCAGTGCAAGACATTAAAAACTCGAGTTGATCAATGTTTCGGTTAACCCGAGACAAATTCAGTCAAAACAATGTTCAAAACCCATAAACTATTTTTTTTTAAAATAGTATCGTTTCGGTTTTTTTATAAAACAAAAAGATTTAGTTGACTTAAGTTAACTCGGGTCCATCTACTTGATCCTTGAACCGATAATTTTTCCAGATCGACTCCCGGGTAGGGCCTAAAAACAATGAAAAAAACTAAAGAGATCAAATCTCAATAAATCAAATGTTGAATGATAAAATTTTTAAAAAATTAAAGGATAAAAAAATAGTTAATAACATAACAAGAACCTCATTTGAATATATATATATATAAAAAGGATAAAATAAAATCTTGAATTGAAAGATAAAATTAAAAAAAAAATCAAATTAACAAATGAATCTAAAATAAAAAAAAATAAAAATTAATAAAAAAATAAAAATTCAAGATTATAGATTTAAGAATAAAATTAAATTAAAATTTGATATAAGGGCTAAGAATTAAAGTTAAAAATTAAAATATTAAGGGTGAAACCTTAAATATTATTAAAAATTATATTAATTGATAAAATTTAAAAGAAAAATTAAATTCAAAAAATAATTCAAAAAAAAGAAAAAAAAAAGATTAAATAAATCTACGAGCAGGACTGTATATTTTTTTCCCCAGCTGACAAGTTGTAGGCTGGCTGTGTAATGTCTTCTTTTGTCCTCATCTCCGGTGAACACCTTTGTCAAACAATGGCCTGCCGGGTAATCCAGGAAATGAATACGAAAACGGGATGGAAAATATAAATAACATGTGCTTATTTCTTTTGCTTATCTAGCTAGGAATGAACATGAAATTATACAAATTAATTAGTTGCAGATTTAGCGGTGGCCAGAGATGGTGGTGAACAAAAGTGGAACTAAGGGCAAGCAATAGAAGGATAACAGCAGGTGAAAAACAGGTTGTGCTTTTTAACAAAGCCGCAGGGGTGCAGACCATGAAGTCCAGCAGGGTGCCCATCAATGTTTTGTCACAATAAAAGATGAACAAAGACGCATAATCTTGACAGGGATCATTAGCAAAGCAGGCATCAAACAAGAAGAACAGGAGTGAGTATCAATAACAACAAAAACGCCAGCAACTTTCTCAGATATCAATAGATAAATGACAATAATAATCTCACATCTTATGGTTAATGGTTCTAAAAGATGTTAAATTTGTTCTCATTTCATTTTTGGTTTCTCTCCCCCCTTTTAACTATTAGCATTACGAACACTTCAAACAAAAAGTTGAGAGGCCAGGAGCCTGCTATGTGATAAATTTCTGAGCAGCGAGGCTGTGGCGACAGCATAAACCATTAAACCGAAGCTTAACCAGCAAAAGACCAGCAACCTCAGTATCAGACAAAATAGAACATCAAGTGCAGTGAAGCAGAAAGCTAACAGCAACTTACAAGGAAGCAAAATAGCAGGAAATTGTTTTTTTTTTTTTTTTGGTAAAAGATGAGCTGAAGTAATGCAAACCATTAACAGCAGGGTGCTATCAACAATTTGTAGCACGAGAAGCTCAAACAAAGTAAATCCAGTACACTTAAAATTGACGAGGATCGTCAGTAAAGCACCCACTTACAAGCAGCAAGACCAGCAGCAATATCCATGACCAAGCTTAAACACAGCAACATTATAAGATAGGAACACAAGAAAAAAATCTCGAATTCGCATAAAAACAATCCTTATCAAATCAGTACCCACGCTGAGCATAGATCTGTTGCTTCTTGTGTAGCATCACAACAAACACAAACACCAGAACACAAGGCATTTCTTCAGATGCCAGGGATACGATGAGATATGTTCTTGCCAAAAAGTAATAAAAAGCACACTGAAAAATATTGCAGTCATAAAACTGCAAAGCATGTTGTGCAAAAACAACAGAGGTTCATAACCAAAGAAAATAACTGCGAGCTTCAAGACAGAATACTGCAAGCACTTGGACAAATAATAATGTAGTTCTAACAGTGAAAGCACTTTCAATATTAAATTAGGATTGAAACACAGTTTTTTTCCCATCTCTTCTGCGGATAATTTGACGGGAAAGACATTTCAATTCAAAAATGGGTAAACACCATCTTGTGTAACCACAATTACAATTAGAGAAAGAACATAAATGCTGATTAAAACAACAATACTAATCTCAAAATTTGAAAAGAATCCAAATAAGAACATAAATGCCACAAAATTGCTGAACTTCACTAATGACAACCTCAGCCAAGGTTTAATAATGACAACCTCAGCATTTCATAACACTAGAGAACCTTACAACGAACTATAACCCATTTCAAGTTTTATCTTCTCCCAGCAATTCTCAATAAAGGAGAAATTACACCCTGTATCTCTTGCAGTGAATGTTGAATTCTGATCTCCTCTTCAACCGACCTTTTAAGGTTTCTAATATGACCTTTCAAAGCATCAGAAGCTCTAATATCTTCAGCCCGCATCTCGAGTACCTTTCTAGTCAACCCCGTCAATAAACCAGAATGTCTTGGCATAGTCGAGTGCTTGTGCAAGAAGCCCAACAACAACCCAAGCTCCTCATCATCCAAATTCACAACACATTTCAATAACTTCCTCCTCGCCACTAATTCCTCCATCACAGCCACCACATTCTCTGTATTCTTCCCACCCAAAACTGAAACCAATGCTTCTTTATGCCTAAACTTCTTCAACAACTTATCATGCTCAGCCAATTTCACCTTCTTTTGCCTCATTATCAAATGATCCCCCTCATTTGGCTTCTCCCCTTGACTCCTATGAAAATACCTAAAATAAGTTGGCCTCAAAGCCCGCCTCTGCGGTTCCTCAACACTGCCCAGCGCCCAAAAATTCCCTACTTTACTCTCTCCCACATCCTCCTTTGCCTTCCTCCTCCCGGCAAATATAATCCCATTGGAAGACCCAATAACCCTAGTCATACAATCCAGCGAAAATCCAATTGACATAAGCGGGGCAGGAAACCTCATGGAATGAGTAACCTTCATTTTTGCGTAATCAAAAACCTTCATATAACCATCTAAAGCCACACTAAAAATCCTATACTGCAAAGCCTCCTCTCCACTCTCTTTCCCAACTTTCCCAACACAAATAGAAGTAACAGTCTTGTTATGACTCTCCATAGAATACACCATCTTCCCTCCTCCAATCAAATCCCATATTTTCACACTATTCCCTCCTGCCGTAGCAACCATTCCGCCTGAAGGCAAAAAAATCACATCCTCAACAGGATTTCCATGATTCACTTCAATAACTGATTCTTTATTATCAACTCTCACATCCCACAGCTTCACAGTGTGATCATAAGACCCAGTGACAAACATCTCTCCATCAGTTGGAGAGCAATCACCACATCTCACATAGTCCCTGTGACCATACAGGTCTAAAACCACACTCTCTCCAGCAACATCCCAGTATTTAACTACAGAATCATCACCACCAGACACCAAATGGAGCTTATCTAGTAACGGGTACTTGACAAAACGAACAGGGCGGGCGTGGGACCGCAGGCGACGAAGTGGCGTTCGTGTCTTGACATCGAATACCCGGATAAGGCCGGAGAGATCAGAGGCGGCGATGAGGGAGCCGTCGCAGCGGAAGGAGCAGGAGGTGACGACATCGGAGGAGGAGATGGTGGAGGCGGGAGAGAGTGTGCGGGAGGAGAAGAGAGTGAGGGAGGCGGAATTGGCGGCGGCAAAGTGGTGTGGGGATATAGGTGAGAAATCGATGGAAGGGATGGAGGAGATGAGGTTTGAAATTTGGTGGGATTTGAAGGAAGACCAGTATTTGGATTCGGGGGTTTTTGATGGGGTTTTCGGTTTGGATTTTAGCTTTGGTTTAGTTGGGAAGGTTTTGGAGATGGTGATTTCTTGGGGTTGTTCTACAAGAAGGTCTGCCATTGTAGTTTTCTTTTATTTTCTTTCTAGGGTTTATCAGCGGTTTATACTTTATAGTGTTACGCAATTTGCAGCTGGTCATCATCCCTCTGAATTTCCAATACCTAAAATGCCATAAATATTACTATGTTGTTACCCACAAATGCCGAGAGGCCTGTACCCGAGCCCGAGCCCGAGCCCACGGTCAGGCTCGGGGCCTTGATTCTGGATTCTCTTGAGACTAAATTGCTATTTAGTCCCTCTCAGTTTGGAGTGTAATTATAACTTAGTTTCTTACTTTCTAAAACCTACAACTTAGTCCCTTTGTTTTCTCTTGCATGCTGCATCTTATTACAGCATTTATTGTTTCTTTTTCTTAATTTCGATATATCAATGTATTGATGTGCGTTTATGAGTATGATAGATATTATTTTTTAAAGTATTTTTTATTTAAAAATATATTATAATATTATATATTTTTTATTTTTTTTAATTTTATTTTTGATACCAGAACATCAAAACAATTTAAAAACACATGAAAAATTAATTTAAGGCTACAAAAATAAAGTTGACCTGTAATGCCAAACATCACTATCCAATTCACATCTTAGAGCAAACTATTATATAGTTATAGGAAAATAAATAAAAAATATGTAAAGTTATAAATTTTCTTTTAACCAAATAATACAACTAATAACTACCCAAAAAGTTGATTAAACTTGCACGGCTTGCCATTTTATCTAATTGTGATTATTTATCATTGATAAATTAATATTTATCAGTATTTTTTAAAATTTAATAGAAAAACATTTATTTTTAGCACAAATTTATAATAAAAACGGGTCTAATTACTAAATCTATATTTAATATCTTGTAGACTTGGGCTATATACTTAAATCTGGATGGTAGGCTCAGGTTATAAACCAATACCCAGCACCTTGTAGGCTTAGGATGTGCCATCGAGCCTGACTCTGGGAGGTGTACTTGATTATTTTTTAGACCCTGACCTCATTTTAAAGGTAGTAATATATTTTTTTTTTGTTAATGTATGTATTAAAAATATCTTTTCTGATTATGTTTATAAGATATTTTATTTTATTAATATATGTATAAGCTTATCAATGTATGTGTAAGAGATTGTTTTTCATCTCATTAATGTTATAGGGTAAAATAATTCTCAAACTTTTCTTTTCAAAAAAAAAAATAAAGTTCATGAGCTATAAATACTATTTAAATTATTTAAATAAAAAGTTCAAAATTCTACATTAAACAACACATCCATGAAATTATTTACTTTACAATATGAGGATTCTGAAATTTTTCAAAAGATAATTTTTTGTAGATATTCAAAGACACTTATCAAAAATATTTTTCCTTTACTTAGAAGAAAAAAATTATCTAAATCAACATTTAATTAATCTATGATATAAACAACAAAAAAATACCTTATTTATGAGTATATTAGATTTCAAAACATCGTGTTCTTTTCCTTGATTATGCATTACTCCATGAAAAATAAAAACAACGAATTTGTAGAAGGACAGCGATCATAAGAAATCGACCGATCAAAGGACTAAATTGTATATTTTCAAATATATAGTGCTAAGTTTGAACCGAGTTAAATAAAACAGGAACTAAAGAAATCTAGCAAACAATCAGACCTCCCGCATCAGAGAAAAAAAAGGAAGTCACTTTTTTCTTGTAGCAATCCCGTGGTTTTCCATTTTTCAACCAACAAGAAAAAACATATAACCCTGTGGTTTTTATTAACGTAGCCCACTCCGTCTTTCCTTCAATCATATAAACAAACACACAGCACGGCCTCAAAAAATTTCAAACGCCCAAAACCAAGAAACCCCGCTAATTTATTTATTTTTGCTTCTTTTTTTTTTTGTGGGCGCTTAGCTCTTTGATACGGTTCAAAAGGTTAGCTCTTAATTCACTGTTGTTGAATTTTAATTTTTTGTTTGCATTATTTTTCCTTTTTTCTGCTTGCAATTCTGCCCTTTTTTATTTCCTTAGCATTTTAGGGTTTCAACGTTCACTTCACTTTGAAATTGAAATCTAGTTTATATATATATATATAGCTTGTTCAGCTTAGCTCTCGCAATAATGAGTGCATGTCTTCAGATTTTTCACATTTTTTAATTCGAAGATGCCGTGTGGAAGAGTCAATTGATTCTGTGTTTCTTTGATCATCATAGAGTTAGTTACTTGACAGTCAGTAAAAAATGACACCGCATCGAGTTCAGGGAGTGATTAGGGACTTTATGATTTCTGGGTTTTGAATCTTGTCTAAAATAAACGAAACCCACTTCCATTTGAATGGACATTTCCTTTTTATCTGGATTTAATTTTTCGGGCATGTGGTGGTTGGGAGTTACTTGCATGTGAGACATTCCATTGCTTTGCTGACAGGGTTCCACTTCAAAAGTTGATTAATTGTAATGTAAATAGAAAATGGATTTAAGTTTTATACCGATTCAAAGTAACTGTTCTGAGGAGGTTGACCTCTAATAGAGCGAGTTATCCTTCCTTTTGAGGTTAGACCCCAAAATGCATTATTAAAACGTTATTAAATCCTAAATAATTGGGGATTCCTAATATTTGATATTGCCATTGCCAAAATGCTCCGGACTTGGGATTTCTTAAACTCACTAAATAAGGCTGTATGGTTTTCCATAATAAATATAGTATGAGAATTGCTTGAGAAGAGGTGCTTGTCGCGGCGGTTACTTGAAAACGTTCTAATTGTAGCACCTTCATCTTTACAAAGTGACAAGATAAGGTTTACAATGCATTAAGTAAAGTATTTACTGATTTCTGATAATTTGAATTGGTTTTGCATGATGTAAATGGTGGCCTTTTCTTCTTCAAGGTAACTAGGTAATTTTTTTACCGTCAGAATTGTACTTAAATCTTTACAGCTATCAGATTTTTTTTAGAACTACCAGATTTTTGGAGAAATTAGTTAAATAATAAAATTACAAGATAAATTTCTAATAGCTCGGTAGGTAAATGTATTTAATAATTTGTAATCACCTATAATGACTTTTCATAAAGTGAACAGTACTTTTTGAAAGTGACAGTGTACTTTTTGAGCTGTAATTGTACTCTATTATTTGTAACTAGCACAGTTACGGAGTAACTAGTTAAGTTACAGAATGATAAGAGGACAATCAAATAACTTAAGTTTTCCCTTTTAGACTAGATGCTAAATACATAATTAAAAGAAATACTAAATCCTAAATAATTAGAGATTTCATTGCCAATAATTGAGGAGTTAGGGCTTCCTACATTCTATAAATATATAGATGCTGTATGGTTTCTGTTCCCATCACTGGTACGTGCAAGAAGTTCCATCTTTGCATCACCTGCCTGGGTTTGGGCCTCCCATTCACCGTTCCATGAGTCAATTGGGTACTCATAGGTCCAGGAAATTCACCTATGGTGGTGTTGCTTGTATAAAAAGGGGGGGGGGGGGGGTTTCCTCTGACACACATCAGAATTTGGAGTGGTTTTCCTGCCTGGGTAATTGTTGTAACATCAAAAATTTCTGTTGTGAAACTGAAATTTGAAATAAGAATTCAAGAAAATTGTTTGATTTTGGAATATCAAGTGCAAGTTTACAAACTTTACATTATTTGCTTCATCCAGGGTGCTTCTTAGTTCTTACTTTTTCGAGCAGATGCACTGTCTGCTACCAAAAATAGCTGGTATTATATTATTTGTTAGAAACTCAGGGAGATTAATTTCAATAAGCTCTTTCTTCATTGTCTTTGAAGAATTGGTTTGTACTTTGTTCATATGCCTGCCCTCATCCTTTCCCCTCCTTTAGCTGCTTTTAGCCTTGAGCACATTACATTATTGTCAGCATTCATGCTCCTTTTCTTGTTCTGGTTGCAGTGGTTCTTTATTTTCTCTGGTCAGCTTTGTCTTGGCTCTAGTATGAGGCTTGCTAAGGAAGAACTGTCTATGGCTGAACAAGTGAGCATTGTTAACTCCGCTTTTTTTTTTTTTTTTTTGTGGTTTTCATTTGCTTTTGGATGGGTAATGGCAAAATCATCTCTGAAATTCACATGGTTCATCATTTTATTTTTTCAATCATCCAACTCTTCTGTTTCTTTCTTTCACTTTATTTTTGTGTGTTGAGTTTCTTTAATGTCTGCTTAACATGACTGACCTTTTTATCAGTTTCATTGTTTAATTATTCAACTGTGTTTTGTGTTCATTTTTGTTTCTCTTCAGTCACTCCCTCTTTCTAACATGGACAAGTATCTGCTTGTATGAACAGGTCATTGATTTAATTTCAGCAGTGAAAGAGTTACACGGTCTTAGCTCTCAGGAGCTTAACAAATTGTTGAGGGACTCTGAAAATTTTACCATTCACTTTCATTCTGAAAAGGGATCAACGACAAAGGTTAGGAAACAAGCTCATCATCATCACACTTATGCTTTCTTATTTTACATCATCTTGCATCTTAAATCACATTATTTTTCAGATTGATGTGGAAAAACTGGCTGGCTTTCTTCCTTTACACCTTATTGCAGTGCTTATGTCATCTGATAGAGATGAATCGCTGTTGAGATATTTGTTGTGCGGGATTCGGCTTTTGCATTCCTTGTGTGATCTAGGACCTCGGAACAGTAAACTCGAGCAGGTTGCTTTTATCAATCATTGCCTAGTCTTTATTATTATTTTTATGTATCATCAGTTTTGTTGTCTGGTTTGCTTAGCAATTGGATTTTGACACATCAATCAAAAATGTTTGGACATGTATTTAAAGTCAGGCTTTGTTGTGCTTGTGAACCTTGACAAATTGTAGGGATGGTCACTATTTTAATTTTAACTCAAAATAAGTTCCCCCGTCTCCTTATTACTTTACTTTAAGTGATGAATCCTTGGATCAAATATTGAAGTCTTTTGTTCATCTGCTTGGTTTTTCTTTGTAATGCTGAAGCTATTCTAAGTACTTGCATTTGGAAGTTACTTTAAACTAGTTGTGGCATTGTGTTCTTTGTTGTCAGTATCTGTAATTATTTATCTTTAATTGGACTTGTATTTGGATGCTACCCATTGTTCTGTAAACTATCATTCTCTTTGTTTATTCTTGGGCAACTGTGATGTGTTCTTTTCACCATCAGATATTTATGTTTGTAAGAATTTGGGAATGATATCTTGAAGTAAAATGTATTTCTCTCTAATGCTCTTTTGCGTATATATACAGGTTTTGCTTGATGATGTTAAAGTATCAGAGCAGCTACTGGATCTGGTGTTTTATTTACTAATTGTTCTTAGTGGATATAGACAGGTAGTCATTAATACTTTCTTCTGATGGTTTACTTCCCAAACTCTTCAAGTTTACCAGGGTTGTTTTTGTGATGTAGGAAAACCTTAATTCATGCTCTTTGTTACTTGTGCATTCAGCACTTGTAGCATCCAGTCTGCATTTATTGTCAGGATGTATATCTTCACAATGGCAAGATCTTGTTCAAGTATTGCTTGCTCACCCCAAGGTACAAATTTTCCACATGATTTGTTTAAGTGGATATTTAAGAGCAATGGGTTGACTATATTCATGGGATCACTGCAAAGCCTTTTTTTTTTTTTTTGAGAAAATGAGATATTTGTTGTCTTAAACTTTACTAGTTTTAGCAATCAAGTGCGTGATCTTTAATTTTGTTATAATAGATCTTTCAATTTCGAAATTTCACATAATAAAGTCAAATGTGGATGTCAGTTAAGTGTCCTATGTGTCCATTAAGAAGTGACATGGAATCAGCACACCACCAGTTAGGCCAGAATGCCCAAGTTACATGTGTGCTCAAGGTTATTGTTTGGGAGGGAATGTTTTCCCTCCTATTGACCAAATACCTTTTTTCCCATTAATTTAGGCTTTGAGATGTTGGGAAACTGAGCTAAAATCAAATTTGTCCTTTTCTTTTTCACTAACACCTACACCACGCCACCACTGTTCTTGCACTCTCACCACTGCCATTGTCACAATTGAAACCTCAATTATTCCCATTACCACCACATTTCCACTGCCAATAACCATAAAACCCAAGAACAAACTTCTCAAATTGTAACCACTATCCCAATCCACCATCTCAACCTACAAAATCACCATAAAACATTGAACCTATAAACTCACAACCATCTATCTGCAGTTTGCTGTCACAACCTTTTGTTCTATATTTTAGAGGTTTTGATGGAAATGGTGCCATCACACCTGCAACAGTGCAACAGTGGCCATGGCTGCTGTGGCAGCAGCAGGGAGATTGGGGAGCTGGAGGAGATGAAGCAAACATCAGTGACCATACTGTTCTTGAGGCTCTTTGCAAGCGTAGGTGTATGTTGAAGGCAGGGGTGGTTTTTTTTTATGAATCTGTAGTGAGATTTGGGTTTTTTAAGACCTCATTTGTTTTTTTACGTTTCAAAAGTGCTCTTAAAAAAATTGATTTTTTTTTTCTTTACGTCAATTTTTTTTTTCAAATCGTTTTGATGTGCTAATGTCAAAAATAATTTTTTTAAAATTAAAAAAAAAAACAGTATTTTGATTCATTTCCAAGTAAAAAATACTTTGAAAAGCAACCACAACTACACTTCTAAACACCCTCTAAGTGTTACCAGTGATTTAAGTTGGGGTTTAATTGGAATGGTTTTGGAATGTTTGTAATCCAAAATTACTTTGGACGATAATAGATTGGGCTTCATGGAGTGCCCTTTGTGGTTTTCCAAATTCATGGAATGGGGCAGCCCTTATACTTTATAAATATGCAGGGAATTTGAGCATCATAGCATTTGGTTGGAGGAAGTTCTATGTTTCTTGACTCAATAGATGTGCAATGATAAGGGGCTTTCTTGAATACTTTGACAATTCACAAGGGGCTTTCATTTATTTGTGTTTAGAGCCTTGGTTATGACCAACTCTGGTTTATTGTTCTTGATGACATCACAATGTTTTATGATAAATAGAAAACATCTCAGTCTTTATTTTGTGGGTTCTAAGAATTTTATTTTGGCAATCCGTGAATAAGTTTAAATTTTTATTAAATAAAAAAAATTGTAAATTTTATATAAAAAAAGTTAATGGGTTGATTGGAGGGATGCTTCCCTAAAAAAGATCACCTTGGCGATGGGGTCGCGTGTATTCCATGTGTGATGGGTTTGATTCCAGGTCATTTGTTATTAGACATGCAAGACTTATGCTAATACGCATCAACATTTGAACTTGATTGTACAAAATTCAGAGTTGAAAAATCTATTTAAACAATAATAAAGATGATTGCACTTGATTGTTAAAATGAGTAAAGATGAGCCACCCAATATTGCATCTCCTCTTGTTTCTCTTGTTTTTATTCTTTGATCTATTATATTCATTTTCATCAACTACTTGTGGTCATATTATCATTTTATTTTGAGCTCTGCAGGCATTCATGGACTTTCTGATAATGAATTTTCTCATATAGGTTGACATATTTATGGATGCAGCTTTTGGTGCTGTTCATGTAGCCATTAGGTTTCTTCAGGTCAAGCTATCAGATCAACATACTGGCCTTCACGTGAAAAGTCCAACAGCTGAACAAATAGTTAACTATATCTGCCAACAATGTGAGGCTTCTTTACAGACTCTTCAGTCATTGTGCCAGCAAAAGATGTTTCGCGAGCGCCTTCTTAGGAACAAGGTTTCTAAAATAGAACCATCTTATTCTATATGTTTGGGTTAATGTTGTATGCCAGGAGATGCCAGCTTCAATGTTTTTCTGTGTTTTACATAAGATGGAGAAATACTTCTTGCCGGACCAAATCAGAAGAAGTATCTAGTTAATGTGATTGTATGTGGTGAAAAAGCAGGAAAGTGAGTGGGAGAAACATGGAGATTTTCAGGACTAACATTTTGATTGTGTAACATTGCATTAGGGTAACTATAATTTATAACTTGTATATGCATCAATGATCTTGACAATGGTATCCATACAAGTAATAAGTCTCCTTTTATTTTCAAACTGAACATCTCATGTTTAATATTCTTATTTGCTGTTCATCATTTTCATTTTTTGGTAAAATATCTGTGTATAATATTATTCCAGGAACTATGTGGAAGGGGAGGTGTTCTTTTTCTGGCCCGGGCCATCTTGAAGTTAAACATCACGCCTCCTTTTGTAGATTCTTTCACAGTTGTAGCTGCAGTATCTAGACTGAAGGCTAAAGTGTTATCAATTGTAAGTTTTAATGCAGTGGCAAGGCTTAAGCTGCATCATAATCGAGTTTAACTTATTCCCTTATTTGTCTAAATATCCTTGATTTCTTCTTCTGTTTGATCATATGTTTTTATTCAGCTATTGCATCTGTGTGAAGCAGAAAGCATTTCTTACCTTGATGAGGTTGCAAGCTCTCCATGGAGCCTTGATTTGGCAAAGTCTGTAGTGTTAGAGGTTAGTTTAATAAATGTGCTAGTACATGTAGTGGTTTTTGATGTGGAGAGGCAGGCTGATGGAACGCTAATTATATTTGTTTTACCTGACACATCTGCGAAACCAAAGCATTTTGAAAAGTTGATAATCTCTTTCCACCCGCAGTAATCTTGAACAAAGATCTATTTTGCAGGAGAGATATTGGCCAGTGTCATTTATTGGTGATCCTCAAACCAAATTTGCCTCAACCCACTGTTTCCAATATTCTTTGTTTCATTTTGAAGCCTAGTTTTACCATGCTTGCTGTTAATATACTTTTTCATGTAGATTCTTGAATTACTGAAGGCTGCACTTAGCAAAGATCCCAATCATCTTAGTCCATGTTCAGACAGAACTTTTCCCATGGGGCTTTTGCGACTCAATGCAATGCGTCTGGCTGATATCTTCTCAGATGATTCAAATTTTAGATCGTATATCACAACATGTTTTGTAAGTTCATCATTTGGACTCTTAGGCATGATACTCACTTAGTTCCACCATGCTACTTCTGCTAAATTGTTTTGAGTAACTTTTGTACACCATATTGCCCAGATACTCCGAAAGACATTAAATTTTAGATATATACCACCTAATGTACAAAAAAATTCATTGTTGTACTCTGCTGTTAAAATCTTTCTAGTCACTGCAACATACGCGTAATTATGTTATGCTGTGTATTTTCAACTCATCATGCTTTAAAGCATCTGCCATGAAGAGAGATTCATGACTTTCCTCTTCTATTTTCAAATGTCAATATGCTCCACAGACCAAAGTTCTGACTGCTATATTTTCGCTCCCTCATGGAGATTTTTTATCAATTTGGTGTTCTTCTGAATTTCCACCAAGAGAAGAAGATGGTACTCTGGAGTATGACGCCTTTACAGCAGCTGGGTGGTTTTTGGACACATTTGCAGCAGTGGACCAATCAAATGCAATAAATTTAGAAATTACTTTAATTCCCAGTAACATGCCCCAAGCTATGTATGTACATCAAAGAACTTCATTATTTGTGAAGCTAATTGCGAACCTCCACTGTTTTGTTCCAAATATATGTGAAGGTGAATCTTCTCTCACAATCTTCGTAAATATTCATCAAGATTGATCTGTTGGCTGCTGAATGGATTATGTAATTCAATGTTTCATTCTAATACACAGAGCAGGAAAGAAACTTGTTCCTTCATAAGTTTCTGGAGTGCTTGCGGATGGACCCATCTAAATCATTGCCTGGGTTTTCCTTTACTTCTGGTGCTCTAAGAGCCGTAACAGCTTGCAGGAACCTTTGTAAGTTTTATTCTCCTACGATTTTCTTGATAGACATGATGTATAAAGTTAGTGGAGTCTCTTATGAGTAACTTGCATGTGTAGGTTCATTGTTAAGTCATGCAGAGTCTCTAATTCCTAACTTTTTGAATGAGGAGGATGTACAGCTGTTAAGGTGAGTTAAACATCAACCACACTACTTTATTCCTGTAATTTTTTAGGATATTTTGCAACAAGTGCTGTTGTTTTCCTTTTTTGTGCTTAATTTTAAGGAATAGCAACATCCTTGAATACTTCTGGACAGCTTTTGCTATAATCAGCACTACATTGTTAGGATAGAGGTTCTTAGATGTTAGATAGGTTTCCCCTCAGTAGACCATAACTGTTGAACGTTATTGGTAACTGCATTTGCTCTGCATCACATAAATGTTGTTCAACACCTTCACCATTGGTTTCTCAGATCTTAAGCATGATGAAAAGGTCTGAAATTCAGAATAAGTTCAATACTTGGATTGGAAGCAGAAATGACATGGGAAAGGATTATCTGAAACCAATTAATGTAGAGAAGAAGACAAAGTATGGGAAATGGCCTAGAACCCGTGAAATATAATGGGTGTTTCTTATATTTACGAGAAACTAGAGTTCTTGAAATCCACAAATTAAAAGAAATCCACACGTTCTATTTCCCCTTCTCTAAATACATAATATCTGTGTTTATATGGGTACACTAAAAGCCCTAACATTTAATATGAAATAGGAATTCTAAATGAAATAGCAAACAAAAGAAATCATTATAATAGAGCTCCTAATTGATACTGAATATTGGAAAAGAAATAGATTAAGTTCCTGAATGAAATAAGAATTATAAATAATGACAATCTGAAAATTAACCGAATTTATTGATGTAAACTTTCTTCTTGCACTGCATCATCGCAATATCCTCAAATTAAAAAGAGAAATGTGTTAACCTGCAGGAATGTCTAACAAAAACAGTAAGATAGCACAACTAGGAGCTAGTTGTAATGCCAACTAAGATAGCACATGGTGTAATGCCAATGAAGTTGAGGATTTCAGTTTCATTAGCTAGTTGTGGATAGTTGTTGTATGTTACTTCAAATGTCTTTTTTGGTGCTGGAATGTCAGGTAGGTTTATATAATTTTCAACAGTTTGTAGTTCACATATGGGGTGTATACATTGTGCATGTATATATATGCATACGATACCGTCTATGTGAATTCCAGTGATACAGATAGCTTACTTTTTTCATTTAAATTTTTATTGAAGGGTATTCTTTAACCAGTTAAAATCACTGATTAATCCTACTGATTTTGAAGAAAACCAAGTTCAAGTAAGGTTTTGTCCTTCAATAATTAATAGTGTTTTCGTTTACTCTCTGCTCCAACTTCCTTTTTCATGTCCCTCACAATTTAAATGTGCTAACATTTTTCTGCTGAAAAAATTTCAGGAAATCAAATCTGAGAGGTCAATATCTTTGGATAAGTTCTCTAGACTTACTATTGATGAGCATCTTCAGGTTAATATCTTTTGTTTTTAAAATACAAGTTAATTTATTTTTGTCACAATTATCCATTACCTTATTATGATGATGGGGCATTTGACATCAAAGCTCGGTTTTTAAAAAATCTGATGTGTGGTTCTATTACTGGCTGTAATATTTGGAGGGTCATCAAGGTGACAAACATAGGCAGGGCAAAGAAAATGATAATGGGGTCAATTGACCCTTTTAAATTAATAAACTATGAAAATATAGGTATGATAGTACTTACCTTATTTATTTTGTCTAAATTGAACTCAATGCATTAACTAAACAGAAAAGAAGATACATGTAAGTGGATTCAACTTTATACTTTTATGTAAGAAGTTAGGAAATTATCAGGTTTAAGCTTTGTGAATTACATCCAAGTAGCTACAAAAATGAAATGCTATTAAAAAAAAGTAGTCTATTCAATATACACATAAAGAGGAAATGTTGCTCGGTGTTCATTTGTATGATTCTCCACTAATGATCTCTTTACATTACAATTGATGTTACTCAACTTCACTCGTTACTCATATTTTGTCTCCCATGTAATATGTTCTCTATTACACGTTGCATCTATCTCTTTTCTCCCATGGCATCTGCGTTCTCTATTACTCATATTAATTATTTTGCTTCTGCTCTTGAGCTCTCCATGCTTTTCATGATAATCCAATCAAACTCATTTACTATCATCACCCACTTCATAGAATAGTACACCGTTTCATTAACAATTATTTTTAGTTAATTGTTTTGGATATATTGAGAGTTTACCAAGTTTTGTGTATCAACATATGTATTTTGATGTGGCATAAGTTATCAATTAACCCCACCACAAGAATTTTCTGGCTTTGCTATTGGTGACAAAGGGATAACTTGACAGAAATCCAAATTAAAGTTTAGAACTGAGCGACAGCATATTTTTTAATATCATATAATTATTGAAACTTTAGAAGTTATTGCATATTTTATTGAAGGTCAAAATTTTAAGATCAATTATATCATAGTGGTTTCTGAGGAAGGCATTTTAAGTGTTCTTGGTGTTGATTTTCTCTTCAAATCCTACACTGTTTCTTACAAACAAATTTGATTCCTCGTAGGAAGCTCAAAGCACTGGGGCATACGGATCACCTATGGTGATGAAGGAACCTTCACATCTTTACCACAGGACAGATATCCAAAAAGAGGAAATGTCAGAGAATTCAGCTATCCAATGACAAGATAATACAAGAGAAATTCTGAAATGTTTTCTGTATTTTTCACTAAGAGAGTTACAATATATATATACATCAAGAAGTATCAAAATCCCTTAATTCTAGGATCTAATAAACATAATCAGATACTTTAATACTAGGCCTAGACAATAATTGAGATCTTTTAGAGAGAATCAAGGGATATACAGCTATAACAGAAATTAAACAAAGAAAGAAGAATATAGTGACAGCTATGAAAGAAATAGAATAAGAAAAAGAAGAATATACTGACAGCACTGACAGCTATTAAAGAAATGAAATAAAGGAGAATATATTGACATCCCCCCTCAAATTGATGCGGGTAGATCGAACAACATCAATTTGCGACTGAGAAACTGATGTCGTTGGCGTGTCAATGCTTTTGTAAAGGCATCAGCTATTTGAAGAGCAGTATTGACATGAGGAAGAGTGATAACACCTCGAGTAAAGGCCTCCCTAATATAATGACAGTCCACCTCTATGTGCTTGGTGCGTTCATGGTAGACCGGATTCGCAGCTATTTGAATAGCACTAGTATTATCACCATGAAGTGGAGTAGGAGCAGTTGGGGGGAACCCAAGTTCAGAAATAAGACCACGTAACCACACAATTTCAGAACAAGCTGCAGACATGGCGCGATACTCAGCCTCTGTAGAAGATTTAGAGACACAATCTTGCTTCTTACACTTCCAAGAGATTAAAGCATCTCCAAGAAAAATGCACCAGCCAGTAATAGACTTCCTAGTATCCGGGCAGCCAGCCCAATCCGCATCACTATAAGAAGTCAAGGTAAGAGTAGAATGTTGAGGAAAAAACAACCCACGAGTAGAGGACCCAATTAAGTATCTAATAAGACGACGAACTGCAGCAAGATGAAGATTTCGAGGTGCCTGCATAAATTTGCTGACTATATGGACAGCATAGGAGATATCAGGCCTTGTAATGGTGAGGTAGATAAGACTACCAACAAGTTGCCTATATAAAAAAGGATCAGGCAAAAGCTCGCCTTCATCTTTTCGGTATTTCACATTCACCTCCATTGGTGTATCAACAGCAGTAGCATCCTTTAAACCAGCAAGCTCAATGAGATCCTGAATATATTTATGTTGATTTAAGAACAAACCATGATCTCTAGAGTGAACTTCCAGCCCCAAAAAATATGTGAGATGTCCAAGATCTTTCATTTGAAATTTACTATGCAGCATATGTTTAAGCTCAGTGATCAACCCAATGTCATTTCCAGTGAGGATAATATCATCAACATAAACTAAGAGAAATACCATACCAGTGGTGGTCTTGTAAAAGAAAAGTGATGAATCATATTGACTTTGGGTGAAGGAGAAGGTGAGAAGAGTATTGCGAAACTTCTCAAACCAGGCTCTAGGTGCCTGTTTCAACCCATACAAAGAGCGTCTGAGTTTGCAAACTGCATTAGAAGCCTTTGTGGACATACCAGGTGGAAGTGTCATATAAATCTCTTCCTTAAGATCCCCATGCAAGAAGGCATTGGTTACATCCATCTGATATAAAGGCCAAGCATTAGAGGCTGCGATAGCAAGAAGTGTTCTTACCGTAGTCATCTTAGCAACGGGTGCAAATGTTTCTTCATAGTCGAAGCCATATTGTTGTTTATTGCCAAGAGCAACCAATCGAGCTTTATATCTATCCAAAGATCCATCAGACTTGAGTTTTACAGTATAAACCCACTTGCTACCAATGGGCTTGACATGTGAAGGACAAGAAATAATGTCCCAAGTATGATTGGCCATAAGGGCGTTAAGTTCTGCCTCCATTGCTTGTTTCCAGCACTCATGTGCGCTAGCCTGTTTATAACAAGTGGGAATGGAAATAGAAGATAGAGTAGTAGACATAGCCACAGGAGTTGAAAAACCATACCTTTCAGGAGGTTTGTGAGGTCTAGAGCTTCTACGAAGAGGAGGGGGATCATAAGAAATGGGTAGAACAGGATCAGATGCTGCAGGAAGATGTGAAGGAACCTCAGTGAGACCTGGAGAAGGAGCAGAAGCAGGAGTGCGCCGATGATAAACATAACCAGGTTTAAACCTTTGTACTGGTGTTGGCGATGTAGAAAAAAATGGTAAAACAGATAGAGAAGGAAGTACTGAAGGCTGTTGGGTGCAAAAGAAAGGCTGATTTTCAAAAAATATGACATTCCTAGAGACACGAGTTCGACGTGCATGTGGATCATAACAAAGAAATCCTTTTTGGGTGACAGCATAGCCTAAGAAAGCACACTTGACAGATTGGGCAGTAAGTTTATTTCTCTCATGTGCAGGAAGGTGAACAAAACAAACACATCCAAAAATATGAAGATTAGAATAATTTGGTGCATGTCCAAACAAACGAACATAGGGAGAATCATTGTTCAAGTGGGGAGATGGTAATCGATTAATTAAATAAATAGCAGTACACAAAGCTTCACACCAAAAATGAGAAGGAACACATGACTCAAGGAGAAGAGTTCGAACAACATCAAGAAGATGACGGTTCTTTCTTTCAGCCACACCGTTTTGTTGTGGGGTGAAAGGACAAGAACGTTGTGATATGATCCCATGACTTTGAAGAAAAAATTGAAATGCATTTGACATATATTCACCACCTGAATCAGATTGCAGAATTTTGATTTTGGCAGAAAATTGTGTCTCAACTAAGGCAAGAAAGACTTTAAACACAGAGAAGACCTCACTTTTAGATCGAAGAAAATATACCCAAGTAAAACGAGTGAAATCATCTATAAATGTAACAAAATATCTGTAATGTTCATGAGAAATAACAGGTGCAATACCCCAAACATCAGTATGCACGATTTCAAAAGGTTTGGTGGTGCTGGTTTTATGTAATGGAAAAGGAAGAGTTTTGCTTTTACCAAGTTTGCAAGATGCACAATCAACAATATCATTATTAGAAGAAGTCGAATTTTTATTTCCTAGTAAACCAGATTTAAACAAGACTCGAAGTACATGAGAATTAGGATGTCCTAAACGTCTATGCCACACCTGATTATCACATTGAACAGCATTACATGCAACATAATTTGACATAGGAGAGGGAGATAAAAGCAAGGGAAAAAGACGTCCCACTTTAGGTCCCTTCGCGATCATCTTCCCGGACACTTGATCCTGCACAAAACAACCAGATTTGGAAAAATGAACATCACAATTGTTGTCAACTAATTGGCCAACAGATATAAGATTAGTGGACAACTTAGGGGACACAAAGACAGTATTCAAAAGAGCTGAAATATCACCAACAGCTGTGATAGACAAGGGGTTACCATCGGCAGTACGAATATGAAGATTGCCTTTATATTTTTGAACATTATTTAAAGGCAAGGCAGTGTTGGTCATGTGATTGGAAGCAGCAGAATCAAAATACCAAGGCTTAGGAACAGAATTTCGGTTACCTGAAAGGCCTAAAGCAGAAAGGGCAGAAACTATCATTTGTTGGACCATTTCAGGGGTGATAGAGGACTGACCAGGACTAGGAGTATTTGAGGAACCAACCGAGACATTATAGGCAGTTTCAGATTTCTTTGGAGGCCGGATGGAGCAGTCTTTGATGATATGCCCTGGTTTCTTACAATAGTTGCAGAATTTTTTAGTACAAGTAGTGGCAATGTGCCCAAATCCTTTGCAGCTATAGCATTGGATATTTGACATATTTCTGCCTCCTTTAGACCTTCCTTGAGCAGCGTATGCAACAGGAATTGGAGTAGAATTTTGAGCTTTCTGCTCCAAGACAGCTTGTGTAATGATCCGTTGTTCTTCCCTGAGAAGCTCTCCTACACAAATATCCAAGAAAGGAACTGGTTCTCTATTCATCAGGTTGGACCTGATTGCTTCAAATTCCCCTCTTAACTTCATTAAAAACTGATCACGCTTGCTCGTCTCATGCACACTTTGAATAGCAACAAGTCCTTCAAGAGGTACACTTGCATACACAATGTCTGTGTACTCAGCCCAAAGATTTACAAAGGAAGAATAAAACTCTTGTATTGACATACTGCCTTGACTGAGTTGACCCAACTCGAGTTCCAATTGGAACCTTCGTGCTGTATTGCTTTGGTTGTAAACTTTCTTCAGGTAATCCCACATTTCTCTAGAGGATTTGTAAGGCTTGAGATTGAGAAGCATGGAGTGTTCCATACTTCCAAGGATCCAAGACATAATCTGAGCATCCTTCACCTCCCATTTCACATATTTCTCCTTTTCCTGCTCACTATCAGGTGCAGGAATTGTCCCAGCAATATGACCCCATAATTCCTTTCCCTTGACAAAAATCTGAAACTGAAAAGCCCAGGCAGAATAGTTCTTTCCAGTAAATCGAACAAGAAAATGTTCAGATCGTTCTAGAGACATGATTTAACTAGAAACAAGAACCAAAAGATCAAGTCCAAGAAAAAAAAAACAGAATAGAAGAACCAGAAGAAACTAGACACAAGATGAATTGATTTCAGAATTTTGGCTCTGATACCATGACAAGATAATACAAGAGAAATTCTGAAATGTTTTCTGTATTTTTCACTAAGAGAGTTACAATATATATATACATCAAGAAGTATCAAAATCCCTTAATTCTAGGATCTAATAAACATAATCAGATACTTTAATACTAGGCCTAGACAATAATTGAGATCTTTTAGAGAGAATCAAGGGATATACAGCTATAACAGAAATTAAACAAAGAAAGAAGAATATAGTGACAGCTATGAAAGAAATAGAATAAGAAAAAGAAGAATATACTGACAGCACTGACAGCTATTAAAGAAATGAAATAAAGGAGAATATATTGACATCCAAGAAGAGGAGAAGCCTAGTTTCAAAAATAGGAATCAAGCTGAAGATGCAATTAAGGAAGACAAGGCTAAACCTGGTGCATGTGTATCTGATGTTTTAAGAGAGATTGATAGAGATGCCCATACTGTTGAAACAAGTGGTTCAGATACAAGTTCCACTAGAGGGAAGACCTATGCAGGTCAAGTGGTGAATGGTGACTCCCTAAAATCAAGTGAGCATATAAAACAAAATGATTGTCAGGGAGTTTGTGGTGGTGAGAAAGTTGAGAGTCCCCATTTTGAGGAAAAGCAGCCAAGAAAAAGGAAGCGGACTATTATGAATGACTATCAAATCACACTTATGGAGAAAGCCCTGCTGGATGAACCTGAGATGCAGCGAAATGCAGCAGCATTACAGTCATGGGCGGATAAATTGAGTCTTAATGTAAGTAAAATTCTCCTTTGTATCATTCATTATGTAAGTTAGTTCTATTCATGTGTCCCCAACTCATCACCTGTAAATTTTTTATTTTTTTTTTGGCTTAACAAGTTTATTGTTCTTCCCAGGGATCAGAAGTTACACCTTCACAACTGAAAAATTGGTAAGGAAGTCTCACCTTCTCCATGGTTTAAGAATGCATCCCCCCTTCTCCAGGTTATACTCTCTTGATAATTAATATGGCTTGTGGAAGGATAAAAAGTTTACATTCAAGGAACTTCTTGGCTATGAAATGTGGCATTACCGAAAACGCTTAAAAGAGGATGGTGTCAACTGCACTTGTAAATAGACGCCTGATATAGCCATTTCCCAGAAAAGATTTTTATGTGAACGCTTACATTACCCTTCTTTTAGTTGTTAATGTTGCATAATAGGATATAATTGCACAATTCAGTTATTACTGAAATGTCTCTTCATTTAGGTTTTAAAAGTTGATTCCCTTTGCAATGTTTTCATGGCAAGCTTCTTATACGGGATAGGAGTAAACCACAGGTGTCCAAGAACACTTGGTAAAAGGACATTTTATTTTTCACATATTGGGTTACAAGATTTATAGATGCAAACTCTGAAAAGATTGAGGTGTGTTAAATGCTAATTCTAGGACACTTGCAAAATCTTCTGTTACTGCTACACATGCAGTTACTAATTTTTGTTTTTTCTACTGGCATTCTTGGTTTCAACCTTTTTTTTTCTTTCTTATTTTTCTAGAGAAATTACTTCTGGCTTTTCAGTTTTATACTTGTACTCATTTGAGAGTTTTTTCCATTTGCTCATTACATGAAGTTGATTTTTCAATCAGTATGTCATTGACTCATTATACATGCCTCCTGATTTTCTGGATAGACGGTGCCTAGATGGCAGGTCAAAACTGGAAATAGGTGTTTCTTTACCATACCACAGAAGTTCAATTTGATAGGCCTGGACTTTGTTATGCGTCTAACGAGTTTGTCAATTTCTGTGCTACCACAGGCTCAACAATCGCAAAGCGAGGTTAGCTCGTGCAGGCAAGGATGCCCGTGCACCAATGGAGGTTGATAATACATTTCCAGAAAAACAAGTTGGACAAGCACAGCGGCAGGACACGCCTGAGAGCCCCAGTGAAGACAACATCACATCGAGTTCTAGAGGCCTTCAAAACACATCAGAAATGGGCGTGTTTGAAGATCCCGAGGCTGGGATAGGATTAGCAGACTTCGTTGACATCGGTGCTTCAGAATTTGTTCAGTGCAAGCCAGGGCAGTTTGTTGTGCTTGTAGACGGGCAAGGAGAAGAGATTGGTAAGGGAAAGGTATATCAGGTGCAAGGCAAATGGTGTGGAAGGATATTGGAGGAATCAGAGATGTGTGTCGTGGATGTTACAGAGCTCAAGACTGAGAAATGGGTGAGGCTTCCATACCCATCCGAAACCACAGGCATGTCGTTTTATGAAGCTGAACAGAAGATTGGGGTGATGAGAGTGTTGTGGGATTCGAACAAAATATACATGTCACGACCTCTGTGCTAGCTTTTTTCTTCTCTCTTTTTGGCTAGAATGTAGTGCTAGTGGCTGGCTACCAGCGGCATCGTTCTCTCTATTAAGTTCCCAATCATAAGCAGGTTCAGGTTCTGAAGTTTAGCTCTGTCGTTTTAAATGGAATTAAAAATTAAATGACATAAAAGTATGGCACCACAGCAGCATCCACAAAAGCTTAACCGGAAGGCAAAAAATAAACTGTACTACTGTCTAGTGCTAGTGCGTGGCAGCAAAGCCTGCTCCCAGTTACGGCCTGCACTGTCCCATCAACTCGCAACCTTCTCCTCTCTCTCGTACACGTCTTTGCACAACAAGTGCAGTTTATGAAGCAAAGAAAAGAAAGGAAAATAAAGCTTGACACGGGGCTGAGTAGGGTGAGAAAAAAACCAAAAAAACAATAAAACTGGAAAAAAAAAATGAATCGAGAAAACAAAAAAAAATGATTAGAAAACTGAAAAAAAGAAGTCTGGTCTAGTTTTGGTTTATTGCTTTTGAGCTAAACCCAACTTTTAAGAGTCAATATAAAAGATGTCGTTTATGACATGGTTTCATAAAAATAAATATAAAAGATGTTTCATTTTTTTAAAAAAAAGCTGGCTGTTCACAATGACATTATGCTTATTTGTCTCAAACCCATTTGCAAACTGTAGAACAGGTCCGGTGTTTATGTTTTATTTGCAATAAACTTTTATGAATATATTTATATGTTGTTTGGATATATATATATATATATATATATATATATATATATATATATTTGTGATTATATTTATATATATATTTTTGTCCATTGCAATGGTTGTGGCAAAAGTGTTTCAGAAATCGGAGTCGAATTTTTTCACGCCACCCCTTCTCAGAATAAGTCACTTTTACATGCCTCAACACACCATTGATCAAAATCAAATGAATATAATATAAATTAAAGAACTCTAAGATTGTCTATTTTACAAAAGCTGATCACCCTATAAACTATCAACAGTAGAAATACAATACCATCTTTTCAGCAGGCTAAATTATATAAAGGCTACACTCACTGGTTAACAACAGCTAAACCTCGGATCATTCTCAAATCTTCTGCGACTTCTATATCTGACAATACAAAACAAGCACAAACTCGTGCCAAGTGGGAGACGCGCTGATTAAAATTGGGCGACAAAAGGGTCGAGCGCGCCAGAAAAAACAAGTGCTGCAATGAAATCCCATAAAATACAAAAACTGGTCTTGTAGCATCATCATATGTACGCAAGTGAGCTTCTGTCATGATCAGGTTGAGGGCGACCCCGTGTTGGAGTTTGAGGTCTTTGGATGTTAAGCTCCTGAAAGATAACAGGAACGCAAAGGAAACAATTATGTGCAAGTTAAGGGATGGGCTTTCCAGATTCGTTGGATTTACCAACACTGAAAATGTAAGAAGTCTTACCTGCATCCATGTATCATCAATCACATGTTCTGGAGATGTCTCTGGTGACTGAAGGGGAGGTGGCAAGGGATGAATCAATTTTGGAACCACAACCAAACCCCTGCCAACTACCAGTATAGCTCCAGCATTGTTAGCAGTCCCTGGATGAAGACATCACATTAGGATTCAAATTTGAGTTTAGCAGGAGAAAACTCAAGCTATTTATCTTACCACAATAGTTGGTTGCAGAAAATAGAGTAATCAATTGCCCTTGGGCAAATCGTTCAAACCCATCCATAACACATTCATGTGCCCTAATGATTAGCTGTAACTTGTTTTTCTTACAGAAGTCGGTTACACGATCAGGCTGCAATGACATAAAAGATACACAAGCAAAAACTTCATTACATGTGCAACTTGAAAAGGCATCAAATTTAAAGATTCAGTGCCAAAAGAAGTATATGAAACTGATGCTATCATGGGAGAGTATAGATGCATTGGAACTTTGAAGCAGTACATCACTTAGTATTTCACAATTAACATAAAGAGCATCGAGCAGTCCTGCTCAAAATTCCCTGGTTAGTTCATATATGTATCATATTAAATCTTCAAGCTCGGTAGCAAAGTTTTTCAGCTAAAACATGCTGACACTACTCAACTTTTAGTTAAATGCAAACCAATCTCTCAACTTTGAATTATTTTATTTTATTTTGGCTCCCCAATAAGCGTTACAAGCAAATTAAGTCCTAAACTATCTTTGAGGTTACATCCCACATTTAATGGTAGAAGGCAAAAGGCATTGTTTTTCTTCCAAATTTGGAAGGAAGGATTTTGGCTGTTCATATCTAAATGAAAGAAAAAGGGTATTGTTTTTGCAGCAGTTAACTACAGTATGCATAAAGCAAACTACTAGGAATGCATATTGCACCATATTAAAATAACTTTTGCGTTTGTAGCAAATACAGTATTTTTTTCTGAATTTTTGGGTGGCTAACTTGCTTTTACCAAAGGTTGATGGAATGTCTATATTTTAGTTAAAATTTTGCTTGTATTCACCATGACTGGGAACATATTGCCCGTGATCAATCATACACACCAAACACAATAAATAAAAACCATCTGACATAAAACATGTAAAAAGTTTGGCATGCATACCCCAAAGGTGACAAGACCAGGGCCCCTAGCATTTGGTCTCAACCCCTCTATGCTATCATTTTCTGTAGGATCTGACCTGAAAGGAGAAGTTTCACAATACAAATTAATGTAAGCAATGACAGATCACAAGTAAAAATAAATTCAAGGGAAGCATACCATAGAAGATCCATTAGAATTATAGATCCAGCATCCATAGTTATGGGCCTTTCAAGCTTCTCTATCTGTTCCACTGAATGAATGGATCTCCCTATGCCACCATGCATACAGATAATTTTCTTCTCAATAAGTGCAGCAAGTGGAAGATAGTTGAAAAGTTGATTGAAACGTGTCCATGCCCATATCCCATCACTCTCTCCCTGTAAAAACAAATGCTATTATCGCATTTATGTTTTCAAAAAAATGAAATGGTCCTACTGGATAACTATATTAGTGTGCTTGGCATTGCCCGTTCATCCATACCATCCTTTCAATGCATTCAATACGAAAACCAAAGAGTGCATTTATATCAGCAGCTTCATGGTTTCCACGTATCAAGTGGACATTCTCAGGATACTCAATCTGCAAAATCATAACAAAAGGTACAGCAGCATCAATACAAGGACAGTGCCAAAACATATACTTCATATGAAACTTTTGTTCACTGAAAGCACAAGTTTTACCTTTAGAGCAAGAAGTAAAGTTATGGTCTCCAAACTGTGCTGCCCTCGATCAACATAGTCTCCCAGAAATAAATAGTCAATATACCTGAACCATGAAAAACATAAAATTGAACAGTATGGTTAATCAACTACAGAGATAAATCACACAACCTGTTCTAAAATTATTCATTTGCTGTTGGGACATAAATGCTGGAGGCCCTGTATCACGTAAATAGTTTTCAAAATGGAAGCTTGAGAAAAGTAAGGCTAAAGGACATGTAGTGAATCTTCAAACAAATTGATGGGACAAGGTGCCCATCAATCACTACATGTCATAGACGTAAATATCAAATGAGGGACTACAGAGCAACAACTATTTGGACAGAAAAATGTCAAAATTGGGGACACAAAAGAGAAGGGTTCAAATTACTAATGGACATCCCTCAATTATGACATAAACAGCAAACCTGCATACATGTATTTATTATTTATTTTCACATAAGCTGATGACTGCATGAATATAGGCAATAATGTGTCAAAGGACATGATTTCTTCAGAAAGTCAGTGGACACCACGAAAAAGAAAGAGTAAACTTCTCTAAAATGCTTACAAATTTCAGTGCTTCTCTAATGGTAGTGACAAGTCCTTTTTGAAGGCAATAGTTATTGATGAGATCCACCAACAAGATCACTGAACAAGAAAGACACTCAATCTTGAAGAAAACTCAGGTTTATATCCAATCAATAAAATTAGGGTGTTTGCTGTCAATTGCTGATGGCAATGCCTTTCTTGAGGTATATTTACAGCATTCATACAAGTTGAAAATGTGTGAAACATTGAAAACACAGATGCTATACCAGTAACTTGTGTATTTGAACGTGAAACATTAACCAGCTGTCCTTTATTCAACTATTAAGGTTGGCTAAAACCAACAACAATTTAACCCATCAGATGTCATAGTGTCAGTACATATGAAGAATATGGATCTCCATTACTGTGTTCACATCTTTCTAGCTCCTACCCTACCCCCATTCCCAGGAAACAAACCCCCATCTCACTAGTTTTGCCACCAGTTTGTGTAAGGCATGAATAAATAATCTCAATCAAGCAGAGGGACTTTATTACTTTTCGCCAACATAACCACTCAGCTTTTGCAGCTGCACTAGAATTAGGTCACACTTCCCTGCTTCAACATGAATTATCCTCAACCACACCCCACTGTGGGTTGCAACATCTTTTTTGGGTCCCTACCCATCTTGATTGAAAAGGACAAACTATCCAATTGCTGTCATCACTCATGCCTCGCACCCAGCCTTCACCAATTGTTAAACGATGGTTTCAAAAACCCTAGTCCAAACACAATGTTAAAAACCCACAATTATAGGGCACCCATGTGTGACACCATCAATTAAATGGTTCAGTTTCCGCATTGCCAGTTTCCCCAATTAATCAGCCCTCTGCGCCATACTTTATATTAGGGGTGAGCAAACTAACCGAAAAACCGAGATAACCGAAAAACATATAACCGAGAAAACCAAACCTTGAAAAAACACCAATTAAACGGATTAGAAAAATTAAAAAACAACGCGGTTCGGTTCAATTTCAGTTTTAAAAGGCTAAAACCGAATAAACCGTATCGAACCGGTTCAAATAGAAATTAAAAAACCGGTGGTAGCGTGGTACTATAAATAGCTTTCCATTCCAGACCCATCTACTTTTTAATTTCTTCTAACCCTGGAAACCCCCCCCCCCCGCCCAACACAAGCACAGGCACATACACAAACACCTACTCGACGAACCTCACGGACTTGTTCTTGACTTTTTCTTCTTCTTCGTCGAACTCGAACACACTAAATTTTCAACTCAAACAAGCCATGACTCACTAGCAGGGAGCCTTTTCAGTTGCTATTGAAGCTTTCATGGGAAAGAAGACAAGCTTGTAACCCTAAAAGTTGATGGGGCTAGTTACTATTAAATGGAATACTCCAAAGTTGATGGTGCTAGTTACTATTAAATGGAATACTCCAAGCACGAGAAGAGATGTTGCGACAGCTAAAAAAAACAAGGCAGTCCTCTATATGCAAAAGCTTGTGCCATGGCTGATGTGTTAAGGAACTCAATTTACGGCATTATGTCTGTTTTTCATGAAAAGATGCTCACGAGCACCAAAACAGGTCTTCTTGATAAGGATTGGGTTACTAAAAGCAATCCCCTTTTTGGAATCTATGAGCTGCTTGTACAGAAACTGCATCATTTCCTAGATTTTCAAGCTAGCTAGCTAGCGAACCGAACTAGTTTGGAAGAGGGAAAAAACCAAACCAAACCGAAATTGGTCAGTTTGAACCAGTTTTCAGTTCGATTCAAAATTTTGAAAAAAAATAATTTTGATTTGGTTATTTATTTTGATCCAGAACCAGACTAAACCGAAAATGGTCAGCCCTACTTGACATGTTCCACACAAGTATAAGAGTTATGATGTAATACTTACGTAATGTCTCCAGCTGTGGATGGAAATCCATATTCATCAAATAGACGCATTAAGTCGCCAAACTGTCCATGAAGATCACCAAAGACTTTTATCGGGGCTCTCAATTGCAGAACAGTTGGCTCTTGCATAAATATTTGTTCAGCAGCATAACAAAGCTCGCCAACTTCATAAGAATCCAGGAAAAATCTCCTATTAGCAGGAGCTTTCCAGTTCCGTGGCCTAAGCAAAGTGGAAATAATCTGCAAGATAATAACAAACATGAAGAAGCACTTAAGAAGAGTCATCGATAGTCGTAAATTTGCCAAGTCTTACCTTCTTATGCAGGCCCTGAGGAGACTTTTGCCTGGTGAACTTTTTAGCAGGATTAGATGCATCGTTATTCATAGGAACCATCCTTCTACTTTCATTTTCGAATTGATCCAATGACAATTGCCTCACCATCCCACCCAGGTTTCCTACAGTCTCTTTAGCAACCACCACCTATAAGAACATGACAATATGATTCAGAAACATGGCCAAAAAAGAAAGACTGCACCACTCTTATAAACCACAGATAAATGGGCATACAGCTCTAGGATGGAGGCGAACATCAGCCTCGTTGTCACTGCCATCTGAAGTTGCTTCTGCAGCTTGTGAGTTGTCATCAGATACAGATGTTTCTTCTGCAGAATTGGTAGATGCTGCCTGAGCAGCTTGCCAGACAGCATTGGCTGCCTCAGCTTCAGCAGCAGATGCCTCCCTCAATTTCTCCATGGAATTTCTGTCCATGCTGCTACAGCAGAAAATACATCCATGAGTTTATATAAGAACAGGGTGACATGACATGAGAGACAGGGAGATGATTGAGACCTGATACCACCAGATAAAGGGATCTCCGGTCCACCATCTGGAGTAGAAGTTCCAAAAGAATTTAAATTTGAATGGTTTAGTCTGGGACTTGTTATTGTTGAGGCTCTCTCAGATGTTAATGTAGGAGAATTGATGTCTGGCTGAAACGGGGAATTTTCAGCAACCAGAAAATCATCTAGCACTGCATCTGCAGAGAACAAAGTAATTGGCAATGAAATGTGCATCTCTTAAGTTTGTACACCGTGTGGCAGTAAAATGAATTCCATGAGGCCTTCATGGTTAAGGCTTAATGCCAGGTTACGTACAAGAAAAGGAACCATAGATGGGTCCCTAGATAAGCATAACAACCTAAATAAACAAGAAGATAATTAAGGTCTCCTGCAATAAATCCAATCCGGTTGCTGTTATTACTTATTACAGATGCTTGTTTTCTCTAGGGTGCTTGGGAAAAACTCCAGTTACCATTAGGCAGATAATCAATAACCAGGATCTAAAAGATCCACAATTGAATGCACTTCAATTGCATATTTGTGATGCCATAAAAATTAAAGTTGACACTAGGGCAACCAATTAGGATTGGTGAATTACTGGCTCTGAACAACCATAGCACATCCAAGCTTAACACAGTTACTTGGTAAGAAATAAGAAATGTTAAACTGTTGGAATCAAGAGCCAAACAAAAAAAAAACCCACATGTCGATGTACTTCTCCAACATATTTTTCGGTCCATAGAAGGTGAAATGTCCTAAAGTTATGTTAATCAATCAAACAATCATCAAGGAACCCAAGCACAACAGGTTGATTAAACATACTTTTCGGCCAAAGAGTTTCTACTCCTAGATACTTGTATTCCACTTCTATGAGTAGTCCTTTCCATTTAACTTTTATGATGTTGTCAGGGCTTGCTGAACATAATGCTGGTCACTTGGACCAAGTGACCTGTGATTAAAACCTGCTCACATAGGAACTGGAGAGATGAAGGGAGGGGAGGACTACGTATAGCCTGACCAATAGGCCTCCCAATGAAAAAGAAAAGAAAAGAAAACTTTACCTCCTTTTAGACCACCATAGACATATATACGAACACCAACAGATGCAGATGCATGGCGACAACGACGCATTAACTCAAAAGAAGGATCATATTCAGCATGTCCCTTGCTGGTTTTGGACGAAGTCACTAGCCCATTTCTATCCAACCAAGCACCAGCAGCAGTGTCCAACACTAGTCACGGTGAAAAATTGTTGGAGATTACAATATAACCCCTCTTTCAAGATGATAATAGTAGAGAAAAAAGATGATAACAGTTGAGAAAAAAAAACTTGCCAGCAACAGCTGCTTCCCCTTCTACTAAACGTCCTCCCTTTAGGGATCCTCCTGTAACATGCAAACGCGCACCAACAAAAACCTGATAGAAAGCAACGTCAAACTTCTGAATGATACAGAAGAAACTCATAATGAAGTGCTGTGTCCATATGCAGAAGTAAACACATGACAAGACAGTTTCAAAACTTATAATCCCAATTTTCTAGATCCTCTTGTGTAATTGAGCCCTGTCAAACATTTTAAACTAGTATTTTTTGCAAAAGATATATTTCATGATCTACGCATAATCTAGAAATTAAAAGATTCTGACTTATATAGATCACTTACCGCAGCATGTTGATACCTTGGTGATGGAGACACCCCAGGTGCAAGAGTCCACTCCCACTGACCATTTCTATGCATTAGAAGTCCATAAGCATCTCCGAGTGGCTGTTTAAGTGGCACTTATAATCAATAAGATCGAAATGCAAACAGTAATGACATTATTAATAAAAATTTCTTTATCCAAAATACAACACTGTTGGTTGAGAAATAAACAAGGAGAATGGAGCTGCAACATGTCATTGCTTACACCTTAATAGAGAAAAAATCATAAAATCAGAAGAAAGGGTTACAGCTGAAAAAAGGTGACAGAAAATTTCAAAGAAACAGTATGGAAATTATTCCAAAATAGAAATAGTACTCTGATTTCTCATCACAATTGCAACATGGAAAAGGAATGCACTATACCATAATTCACCTCTTTTTATTATATTTTCAAAGCAGGTTAATAAATACAAAAAAGCACCAAACGCTCATTTCTTCAAGTTTTTCAAGTCCACAATTACTTTCTCACTTGACTTCTTTATTGCATACAATCCATGTTATAAAGTTTCAATTTGAGTTTTCCAACAATTCCATGTGTTTTATCAAACATTATACCCTACGGCCAGTTACCACCCTTGTAGAAAGAAAAGTGTTTTATACAAATGGTCGAGGACAAGAAAGGTCCCATTCATTTAGACTAGGTGTTGGAATGCATCTAGTGGTTTTGGGTTAAAGGCCAGTGCACTCTAGCTCTACCCATATAAAAGTCTTGGCACGTCAAATTTTCAGTTGAACAAAGTTAAGTTGGAATACTTTATTTGGTTTGATTACCTTGATCTCCCATCTCTTTTTATATGGACTTACACATTGAGCACACCAAGACTAGGCATGCCTATTCATAAATAAAGTAAAATAAAATAATAGCCAGGAGGAAGAACACTAGGCTGACATGCTAATTCTGCTGTACTAGAAACAAATATCTACTGCACAACAAACTGCTGCTCTCAACTAAGTGTACAGAATAGTTAACTGGAATTGATTGCTTTCTAACCCCTGAAAACGACAGATCATACCGTGCCAGAGGAGTCTCTTCCGCCACAAAGCAAAAACATTCCATCTGAACGGGCACTAGCTGTTGCATACCTACAAAATAATGCTATACATGTCAAACATGAAACATGAATTGATGGGAAATAACAAACCGGGAAGTTTAACACTAATGCAAATGTTGATGTACTAAACACACTTACACTCGAGCAGTAGGTCTATCACCTTCAGGATTTAGCCTCTGCCATACATATGGTTTCTGGGCAGTGTCCAGAGCCCAGGCATCAGATAGAACTCTTTTACCTAGAGAACAATTGGAAAAGTCACCATTGCATGGTTTATAGAGCATGGAAAAGGGCATAATCATAAGCACAAAGCATCAGCATATGTTCTTCTGGCTAGAAATAACATAAAAAAATTCAAAATTACACATATAAGACAACTGTCCTTCCATAGAGTAAGCCAATCCAAAGACAAGATGTCTACAGCTTACAATGATAACCTCACAGGAGTATAAAGAAACAACAGAGGCCTGCACCCATACTTGGAAAACAAGTACTATCAAAATGTTGAATCTTACAAACAAAATTCAATGCCAATGATCAAACAAAGAACATTCATGGAAAACACAGTTTTTAGCACTGGATTTTTAAATAGGATTTGATCCCTACACTAATGCATAATAGCACATTTCAATTGAATTACTTTAGTGGAAAGGAACAAAAATATCTTAAAGATAAATTAAAAAAAAAAAAAGAACTGCAAAATCTGCTTACCATCATTGCCGCTGACAGTAACAAGGTACCTTTGGGCAACCAAGTCCATTGCGTGGCCATATCGAGGCCCAGGTCCTTGTCCTTGTACAACCACTCTACATGTACAAAAATATAGCAATGAGTTCCATGCCAAGAACCCAAGTAAAGGGGAAAAAAAATTGCAACATGAAGAAGAAGATGAAGAACTGCTGGCTAAATCTGATTAATGGAAGCAAAGTAACCGACCGGTGCCACTTGAATTTGTCATTGGTCAAGTCAAGCACATAGAGATCATCAGTGGAATGCCCAGCAGGACCTATCCCACCCTAAGCCATATATACATTTCATTAATAAACGTCAAAAACTCACATTAACTGAACAAATCAAAAGAAGAAGAAGAAGAAGAAGAAAGAAAGAACCAAATCCTGATTCACGATGAATCACCTGAAAAACAACCATAGTACCAACTGCAGCTGCCGCGTGCGCAGCCCTTGGAGACGGTGGCTCTCCAGCTGGTTGTACTCTGGTTCATTAGACAACAAACATCACAGGTTAATCATCCAAAGTTACTTAATTATTATTTTAATAATTAAAGAAGAAGAAGAAGAATAGTGCCACCTACCTAGTCCATTTCCTAGTAAGAACATCATAAGAATGAACTGAATTGGTGACTCCAGCCAATCCTACACCAAACAATTAACCAAGTAAGTAAGTAGAGCAGCAGCTGCTTAAATCTCAATTCAATATAAAAAAGTGAGAGAGAGATGGAAACCAACTGATTCCAGGAGCGGAGGAAGCCCCGCCCTCGATAGCGGTGGCACCACCGAAGAGGATGAGTCGAGGACCTTGAGACTTGGTAGCAGCAACGGCAGTCAAGGTGTGAGCACATCGAGACCCAGGAGCGTCATCATCGGAATCCCAGTAAGTCTCTAAGGTCCGATAGGTGGGAGCTGGGTGTAGCCACGGCTTGGATCCCATTTCCCACCCCTTCTATTCTAATAACAATAACCCTAAGGACCTAAACTAAGAAGATCGGAGGCCGGTGTGATGGTGATGGGGCCCGAGCTATAGGCTCCTGTCCACCTCTCCTAATTTTTAAATCAAAAGGTATCACGAGTCCTGATTAGGTATGAATATATAAATGGATATCGTGTACAAAATATACCCTAATTCACATTCTAATTAGCGAATGTAAATTACTGATAAAGAACAGCAGCTGCGGCAGCAGCAGTTCTGGGCTGTGCAGTTCCTTTCCCGGAGGAGGAGAAGGGAGAAAAGGTGGGTGCGGGCGGCTGATTGAGAGAGTTGTTCTGGAAGTCCCGGCTCAGTCAACCGTTGCATCATTAAGGATATTCTAATTCGGACAACTGTCAAAGCAGGTGCATACGGCAGCTTTACACCACTTGCTCATTGCCCTCGCCCTTTTTGCTAGCCTTTTTGCCAACTTTCCATTTAGTGCCTTATGTCAGGCAACGGATCCCCTGTTTCCTGTTTCATGTTTCATACGTGGAGATTTGTTGATATAAAAATTAAACTTTAAAAATTAAAAATTATTATTATTTTAATGTATTTATAAAAAAATTGAAAAGTAATAAATTTTTTAAATTGTTCTGTGCAATATATTAAAATAATATATTTTTTTATTTTTTAAATTTATTTTTGATATTAATATATTAAAATAATCTAAAAAAATAAAAACTAAAAGAATTACAAATATAATTATATCGCAATAACAAATGAGTTGTTAGTGTTTTGTTTTATATATATATAGTCTTCTTCTGTTAGTCTTCCTAGGAAATTTGAATTGGACAAGGCTCCAAAGATGAATGGACTTCCAAGTAGGATGGTGACTTTTCATGCGAGCTTTTTCCATTCTTCGTTGATGAACAGTGAAGCCAGAGAGCATAGGTGAGCCCTCTCCAATTTTGACTTGGTTAATCTAGCTTAATTTAATAAAATAAAATATGAGCATCCTTTAAATAAAATTGATCACCACATAAAATATTGTTCACTTAGATGATGTTTTTTATATCTTTTTCTATATAAATTGAGTTTTATAATTTGTTTCGATTTATTTTTAAAAAAATTATTTTAATCTCATAATTCAGATTATAAATTTATCATGTTGGCTCGGTTGACATGTTTTTTTTTATTTTTTAATTGGGGTTTTTTTTCAATTTTATTATTTAATATGTTATTGACTGAAAATTAAGTTTCATGATTTGTTTTGCTTTGTTTCCTATGAGATTATCTCAATCACGTGACCTGAGACAAGTTTAGCGAATTAACCCCAGTTGACTTAGTTTTTTAAATTGATTTTTTTTCATCATTCAATATTAGATTTTTGTTGGGAACCATGCTTTAAAATTTATTTTGATTTTCTTTCTATCGAGTCATCATAGTATCATGACTCAAGTCGCAGATTAATAGGTTAAGCCGAGTTGATTTTGGTCAATTTACAATTTATTTTTTATAAGATTATCATCGTTTCATGACTTAGATCTTGAATTTAGTGAATTTATCTAAGTTGACTCGAATTATTTTTTGAGTCTTTTTTTTAATTAATTTTTTTAAAAAAAAACTTTAATATTTAGTTGATTAAGATTTGAATTTCATAATTTATTTTAATTTGTTTTTTATAAAGTTATTCCGATCTATAACTCTTTTTTTCGATATCAAATACTACAATGTGATTCTATCTTTCACCTTTTTACTTTAAGTTTCATTAAGATTATCAACTTTTTATAGTTAACTAATTTATCTATTTTTTATTATATTTAGTTAAATACACTCATAAATCTTTCAATTTTGAATCAAAATAATATCGTGGGGCTAGTGCTTTCCTTACAAGCGAAATAACGGCAATATTATAGTATATGAAACTCTAAATGTTCTGGCAAGATTATTGTGGTAAAAAATACTATTCGTGCCTTCATGTTTCACTATGTTCTGGCAAAACTTTTTTTTGGGCCAAGTGCATCTTCCTGGGTCTAAATTAAAGCCTAATTACTTTAAATTTGTTGAGCAAGGGGTAACATTGAAAGAAAAGGAAAAAAAATAAGAAAAGAAAAGAAAATGTGTGGTAGTTTAAAAAATAACATGAAAAGTTCACCTTGATCCTCATATCTTCCAAGTTATAAATATTGGGTTTCTCAATTTTTTAAAAATACAATTTTATTCCAAAATTTTATTTTATTTTTATTTTTAGGCCTCCAGTTTGATAGATAAGAGATAAAATGGATAGGTTCCGATAAAAAACACATCAATCTTGAATTTTTACCCATTATTATGATTGAAATCTACGTAGAAACGAACATGTTATATATTTAATTTTTTTAAAAAAACCATGGAGGCAGATTACAGGTCTTCCATCACTTAAAAAACATAAAAAAAATTAATTAATCTAGGTGCGCGGGCCTGGGCCACCTGTGAGGCCTGGGTGCATGGATATTTTTATTTTTTTTTAATTCTCCTTTTCTTTTGATAGGCTGTCATTGAATCTTTTTTTATTGATATATGGAAAAAATAGTATTTCACGTGTATCTAATTTCAAATATATAATATGGTTTGGAGTACATGAGAATATGCGAGAGGAGGAATGAGATTACCTTTTTTTTTATGTGATTTCAATTATCAGATGTATGAAACTCGGATTTACGTAATTTATTGTTTGAACATGCTTGCTTGTATTTATTTATTTTTTTCTAGTTATTATAGGAAAAAAAGCTACCATCCTTCTTTTAGAAAAAAAAACATTCTCCTTTACTTGAAAAAAACAAAAGAAAAAAATTGCTTTCTTGCATGACAATTATCTAAACAACAAGATTAGCTGCGATCATCGGTTAAATTATGGTCGAAATATGGATTATGGAAATATGAAAGGCATCCAATCGCCCAGAAAGCGATCCATGACATGACTACGTTCATGGCTGGAGCAGGATCGTCATCATAGACAAACGACACGTTACCATACAGGGTGATAGGACAAAACAATCCTCCTGTCTAGAAATAATTACAGTTATTTTTTAAAATATTTTTTATATTAAAAAAATATTTTTTAAAAAAATATTACCTTTAAAATCATCCCATCAAAACTATCCAGAAAATATATAAAACTAATTTCTAACAAAAAAATTATTTTTTAAATAAAAACACCAATACAATTGTATTTCTGAACGCTAAAAAAAGAGAGCCTTTTTAGACTATGTTTGTTTCTCAAAAAGTGATTTTTAGAAAATTATTTTTTAAATTTTTCTGTGTTTGTTTGTCATTAGAAAAGTTGGTCAACAAAAAACACTTTCCAGTAAAAAAAAATATGGTTTGGTTTTCAAGAAAGTGTTTTCCTGAAAAATTTAGACAGAAAACACTTTCCGAAAGTTGTAAAAATTTTAGAAATATCATATTATTTGTCTATTATATTAAATTTGGTCCTCAAACTTTTGATTGTTATATATATTTTATTTTAAATATTTATTTTTTAATTTCATCTCTTAAAATTTAATTTTTATATTAACTTTGGTCCTTATTTTTATAATTGTTATTTGCTTTTTCCTTATCATTTTTTTTATTGAAATTTTTTATCTATCAAATTTGGTCCTTATTCTTTTGATTGTTACTTATTTTATTTGAAATAATTTATGAAATGTTAATTATTATTATTTTAATTTCTTCATCTTTTATTCTTTTTTTATTTTTTAGATTTAATCTCTATTATTTCGATTTTTTTTTATTTTACTGGAGATAATTTATGAAATTATATTTTTTTTCAATTTCATTCTCATTCAACTTTTTAATTTGTAAGATTTGTTCCTCATTATTTTAATAAACTTGAGAAAAATAAAACATTAATAAATTATTTTCCTGCTCATTTTCTATGATATAATCAAACACTGGAAACTGTTTTCCAACTTATTTTTCATTACACTACCCAATATCGAAAAATAATTCACTTTCCTGAAATTCACTTTAAAAACAAAATTACTTTCCAGCAAACAAACAGGGACTTGAAGAAAAAATTCCTTTAAAACAACAAAAGAACGTCTAGCTGTTAAAAAAATTACTAGTTTTGATTTTTCATGTGAGATGATTTTTTTTTTCAACACAAAAAAAAAAGGACATTGTTAACAAAACAAAACATTCTCTGGAATCTTTTTTAGAAAATAAATAATTTAAATTTTATTGAAAAACAAATTCTAGTATAACTCCTTTCAACAAAAAAAAATATCTTTTTTTTTTAATTATGGGTTCTTACTTTGATAAAAAAAAACAATAAAAAAACAATTATAATTATAATAAATATTTTATTTTCATTCAATTTGAATGACCAAATTACTATCAAAATTCTGCATCATATGTTAATACATAATTATTCATGAAACACTTAATTATACATCATAATTGTTTTGATCTTCTTTAAAACAATGATATTGTTTTTATTAGAAGCGCACTTTTTCCGATAAAAAAAAGCAATAATATAAATAAAAGCTTGTTAATAATTCAAGCTATGCAAAATAAGTAGGAAACATATCTTTCTCAAATATAAATTAATTTTTTTAATTAAAATATCTCTTGATTATTTTAGGTATTTTTTTTTAACTAGGATCACTATTTAAAAAAAAAACATTTCATAATTGTTAAAGCAAGTTATACAAATATAAATTAAAATAATGTGTCCATACTTTATATGTGATTGAAGGCTAAGAAAAATAATATATGTTATAAAATCACGTAAAATATATATTTAAATTTTAAAAATAAAAATTTAATTTTAAGCAAATATTCATGATCAACAATTTACTATGACTATTAATTTTTTCATATTAGCTAGACAGTAATTGAAAAAAATTATAGCATTCTAATTAAAATTTATAATATTATTTAAAAACTATGTCACAATTGAAGGGTAGAATAATTACCATGTTAAATAGTTTTTTTAGATTACAGAAAAAAAAAAAAAAAAAAACAAAAAAAAAATGAGATAGATCATGCCCAATGCCAGACCCAAACATAAGAAGGTTTGACACCCGTATCTGGCCTCCCTTATATTTGTTTTTTAAGAGGCAGGTGACATATTATCTATCCCTTTTTTTCTTTGAAATTAAGTAAACAACGCTTTATTTGATAGTAAACGACACGTCTCCGAATTGCGTAGTTTATGGTTGCTGAAACTCGTTCAAGAGTCAGATTTTCAACTTTTAAGCCAAATAAATTATTTTTAACCATTTTGACGCGAAAACATCTAAAAAAATACCCTCTAAATCTCAATAAACCAATTTATAGCATTAAAATAGCAAAAAAGTAGACAAAAATTGAAAAACCACCTAAAATTACAAGACTTCCAATGTCTCGATCTACTTTTTTATTTTTATTTTTTTGCAATATTAAAGCAAAAAATCACCACCATTGAACTCCTAAGCCCTGATCTACTAAAAAACTCTCTTTTTTATTTTGATCTTTATATTATAATTTTTTAAATTTATCTAGTGGAGTTATGTAAGAAAAAAAGATTAAATAAAAAATAATGAAAAGTATGAAGATGAAATTAAATAAATAAATAAATAAAGCTAAAATGTAAAAAAGGTGAAGGAGTGAAGCACCTTGGAGGCTAGGTGTTCTTACGCCTGGCCTGTCTGCCTCTTATTTTTTTTGTTTGTATCAAATTGTACGTGCCAAAGTTTTAGAAAAACAATTCAAACGTTGTGTTGCTCGTGGTCGAATATTTTTTTAGCTTACAAAAAATTTGTATGCAAGCTTTTTTGATGCATTTTTTAACATAAAAAAAATTAAAATGTAAATTGAAAAGCTTGTGTTTACATGTAATCGAATAAATAAAAAACTGTGTATGATAAAAAACAAAAAATAAATATTAAAAATAAATAAAAATAAAAATTATTGGATTTTATATGTCTAAAAGTATAGAGAAATGAGTATTTTAAACTTTTAACATTCCATGTTAAGAGTTGTAAGGATAGCTTTGTGACCCAACACGAGGTCAATAAAAACCAACTATATGTTTAGATTTAAAATAATTATAAACCTAAGAATATTGGGTTCAACATGTTTCTAGATACACTCACACCTGAGTTAGCATATAACCGAGCCCAAAAGAATAAGATTTAACATCTTGTTGGACCTACACGTTCTTGAGCCAAGACTCGTAGCTGAGCCCGGGGGAGTTGGGTGTGATATCTTGTTACACTCACACGTGCTTTGACTCACCGTGTAGTTCAGTTTAAGGATCTTAGGTATGAGATCTTGTTAAACCAACATGCTTTTGGTTTCAGCATATAATTGAATCTAAAAAAGTTGGGTTAAATATTTTGTTAAATCCATAAATATTTGAGTTTAACATATAGCTGAGCTAAAATATATTAAAAATGATATCTTACATGAAAATAAAATTAGACTGTGACACTTGAACTTTGTATTCTATCAAGTTTATAGATATTGGATTATTACCTTGTCTTTGACTTTTCTATTTATGGCATTTTAAGTGCATAAGTTATGTATAAAATATGTTGATAAATCATTAAGAGTAACCTTATCTTTAAAACTATCTTAGCTTTTATCTTTAAATTTACTCTTTTTTAAAAAAAAATAGTTATAATATAGATTTTATTATTTAATGCATGATTGAAACAAATTGATCATACTCGTACTGCTTATTTTCTATAAAAGTATAATTTTCAATATACCGAATACGGAGACTAAAATCAACAAAACGGTTGCTTGTGACGGTTCCCTTAACGGATATGAAGTTTTTGAAAGCTAACGAGCCTCAACACCATTTTCCCACGCCATAACAGCCGGCACGACTGCGGTTCCCGCAAGGGGTGGAAGTGTTTGTGTGAAAAAGAAGTATATTGTATATTTTTATCTTTTACTGTTTGAAAAAAAAAAAACTTATATTGAGTATATTTTAGTGTAGTCATCTTTTCACTTTACCTTTATTTTTAATAAAATTAAAGTTTACATTTTATAATTTATAAATTATATAACATTTCACGTTACATGTTACATGTTACATGATCCCATGTAAGTAAAAAAAAATCAACAAAAAAATTCAGATTACTTATGGTATTAATAACTAAAAATAATACTAATATGCTAATATCATAAACACTAAAAATTTATATAATCATTAATTTTAAGATTTATAAAATTAATCAAGGAACATGTAAGCTGGCTCGAACACCTATCTTAATAATAATTAAAAAAAAAACTATTTTACTAAATATTACAATTTTGTAATCAAATTAAGAAAATCTCTGCTGCCATCCAAATACAACGAACCAAAATAGCAGCACTTAGAAAAAATCAACAAATTTATTGCTTGAGAGATAGAATTAGTTAATAAGCCCGTCAGCTCCTCCAAATCCAGAAACTTTCGACGATGAGAATCATAAATTCATCACCAATCCTGCCATCTCAGCTTGTACTTTATGTGTTCTTAGATTGTGCTGTATAATCTCAACACCATGGAAAGTTAATACTAATTCTTTCACCATCTCTTTATCCTATGAAGAACACTCTCCTCCGAACATAATGAGAGGAACTGCAGGAACTCCCTCCGTTTTAACCAGAATCACTAGCAAGGAGCTCCGAGAAAAAGACACAGTCCATTCATATCCTGAGTGTATCTGCAGAACAGAGAGAGCAGATTGAAATGAAGTTAATTCCCTCACTTTAGACATTCCATAATTCTTCATTGCCTTGGCTTGATTCGGGTTAGTTTAGGTCGAAGTAAGGACTCTGCTTCTCCAGAGCGCCGCCCACCCTAGCAAAAACGACAATGAAGATGACAGGCCTGATTCGAAGAGAGAAAGAACTTCAATCAGAATGGTGATATATTTATATAAAACTTCTATCCCGGCAGTGACCCAAATCAACAACAAAATGCAGTTGAAGATGACGAAGAAGATGGCTTCCTATTTGATCTTAATATGCCCGGAATGTGCTTCAAATGGCTTCTATGGGATTGAAGAAATCCTCCTCTTATGATTATTCCTTCTAACTGATTAATTCGTTGCCGGATTTTGACTCCTGGCAACAAATTTGGCACATAGAAAGGAAAGAAAATTGAATTGATTAACGAGAGATAGAAAAGAAGTCATGGTTTTGGGAGAAGAAAATAATTTTGAATTTTGAAGAATAATTTTTTTTTATCTAAATTAAAATAAATAACAAAAATGAAGGTTTGACTAAAAAATGTATTTTTTCCATAACTTAAATCATTTTAGTTTTAACAGATATTTATTTTAATTACTTTCAGTTTTTATTCAAATAACCATTTTGTTAATAAAAAATCATTGTTCTATATATATATATATATATAAAAACATAAATAAGAAAAGGTACTTCTGAGAAGAGAAATACATTTGTTTTTCTCAAAATTTAAATCATTAGAGTTTTTAAGAATATTTATTTTAATTACCGTAAGAAAATTTTAAAAAGAATTTGCTCCTTTTAAATATTAAATAGATGATTTATATTTGCATGATATATTTTTAAAAACAAAAATCATATATGCTTGGAGATCAAAATTCATCTAGAAAACAAATAAAATCATATATCTTTATATTTCTCAATTGATTTTTTTTTATTATTATACTTAAACACATATCTATAATGTTTGCACCTTTTTCTCTTAAGTTAGAATCTTACCCGCAACAACGAAGAACAATTTTTTTTAAGGCCAGGACTTCTATAACCCAAAGCATCTAGCCCTTAAAGGCTTAAACTCTTTTTTTTCTTTTTTAAATGTTTTATGTTTTTATTTTAGAATAAAATTCTTCTTAATTAAGATTACTATAATGAAGTTTAAAAAACATTCCAATTTCACCTTACTTTTTAGCTAAGATTTGAGCGTTTTATGTTAATATTTTCAATTAATATATCGAAAAAATTATATATATCTAATATGCAACATTCTTCAAAATTATTGCTCATGAATATTCAATAAGAATAATTTTTTTTGTATTTTTTTATGTTAATTCCTTATATAATTTTTTTCAACTTAATTATTCATTCATTTTTTTATTTCGGTGCATCAAAACTATTATAGCATGATTGTTTTATTTTCTGATAGATTTTGTTTTCATATAATGGTAAGTTTTATTTAAAAACATTCTTATAATGAAGAATATGTTCGCAAGAAAATAACATGAATGAGAAAGAAGGGTTTTGGCTAAGGAAATATATTTTTTCTCTTTGATTTAAATAATTTAAATTCTTGTGAATAGTTTGTTTTAATTATGTTAGGTTTCCATTAAAAAAACCATGCTATTTATAAAAAATACATATTTTTGTCCAAAAAGAAAAAGAAATGCATTGATAAGAATGTCATAGCCTAATTTTTGACACCTCTCTCTCTCTCTCTCTCTATCTATCTATCTATATATATAAAAAAAAAAACTATAAAAAATATTTTAGTCAACAAAGAAAAGACATAAAAATATATATTTCAAAAAAATAAAAAGGAGGGGGTAAGAAAATATAATCATGTGAAATTTAAAAAAAAAAAAATGAGAAAATAGCTGAAATTGGCTAATTGGAAAGCCATGGATTGAATTTGAAAAGGCAAAGAATCCTTATGGATCAAATTGAGTTTTTTCAACGCCAATATCCAAACGGGTCCCTTTTTTATTAAATTTAATCTTTCTTCTTTCAAATTCATTGCGTAAGTATAACTAAGTTCTATTTTGCGAAATTAATCTTTAATTTATCATCAAAATATTCATCAAAACTTTATATATTAAAGAGAATGCAAACTAAAAATATCTCAATGTATAAAATCATGCTAATACCTGTAAGTAAAAAAAGATTAATAAATGAAAAAAAAAAAAGCACCATTTATATAAACATTGCAATTAACATGGACTGGGTCAAGAAGAATAGTACACAACACACCATTTCTGTTTTTCATATTCTTTAATATATTTTGTAATTGTAATGTAATTTTTTTAAGGTGAGCTTTATTTCCCTTTGTACATTTAATAATGTTCCATTTTTATCTTTATAATTTGAAAACCTTATAACATTATTTTTTTCTATTTAAATATTATCTAAGTAGAATTTTTAGGAACATAGAAAAAATTATGAAAAACATTATTCATACTTTTTTTATTAAATCATAGGAGATCTGGAAATCTCGAAAATGTCTTTAAAAAGGTTTGGGCAACCTCTTTAGAAATTATCTTTTTATTTATTTAGATCTTTGTAAATTAATTTTTTTTAATTTAATAAAATTGTTATCATTATCAACTTAAATTATAAAATTTGTTACAATTATTATCAGAACAGTAAATTTATATTAGAAGGAAAAAGATGTCACACTTATACAACCACGAATAACAATAACAGGAGGAAATATTGAGAGGTGTAACTTAACTGGTCAGGTTCTAAGTTTATTCCCTAAAGGTCACCAGTTCGAGTCACACACATTATATGGTCATTAACTTTAAGACCTGTGAGATTAATTAAGATACGTGCAAACTGATCTAGGCATTCATATTAATCCAAAAGACAAAAAGCATCAACTACACCACAACCAATAATTAAATTGTTATTATTATCAATTTGAACAGTAAGGTTTGTTACAATATACGAGTAAAAATATAATCTACCCTTTTATATTTACTAGTTTTAGTAACGTGAGATGAGCATAAATTATTCGAGTTTTGTTAAACAATATTAACGGATATATATTCATGAATTATATTAGAAACTAATAAAAATTTAACATCCATAGCTTATAATGTTTAAAAAATAAAACACTCAAAATCTTTTATCACCAAGGAGATAAATAAAGATTATAGAAATAATAATTAAGAACTCTTTTTTAAGATTACAAAAGGATTGCCTGGTAATGTAGTCTTGTTTTTGTTGAATTTATTGAATGAACTATAAAAATTGAAAGCAATAATCATGTGGATAAAGCAAAACAAAAAAGCTTTAAATTGAAGGGTAATTAGGGATAATTCTTGTCGAGGTATTAATCATAGTGGAAAATTTATTTAAAAATTTATTCTACCCATACGAATAGTCCAAGAGGCGAGGTACCTTTTGCATATAAATTAAATTCGATCCCCCTTTAAGAAAATAAAAATTAAAAAATCGATGAAAAGTGATAGATTCTAATTCTAAAATTTATTCTAAAAAAAACCCAACATGAAGTGCAGTTTCTACAATAGTAAATTAGGGTTTATTTATATCTATAAAATGGTATTATATTTAGAAAAGTAATAGTACATTTTTCCCGTCATTATTTTAATTATATAAATGCTACAAGACATCAATCTCTCACGGTTTCTTCTCATGTCCACCAACACCTAGCTACAGTGTAGCTAAGTTGGGTCCTCTCTTCTTCTTTTTTGTCCTTAAAAAATTGTATAATTATAGTCCCTCGATTTTATTTTAATTTTATCTTATCATGTCATGTTGAAATAATTTTAGATCTCATGATTTGTATTGTTTGCGTGACAAGAAGTATATGGGATGTCAAAAAAATATTTTGATATTAAATTAATGATTAATATTACAAAATAGGATTTTATTTTATTAATTAAGAAATTTAAAAAATTGATCAAAGTTAACACAAAAACAAAAAGACAATCCTTTTTTTTTATTGTCCATAAGACATGAAAAACTACAATTTAGTCCTTGAAGTTTTACTTTTTATTTTTATTTTTGATCATTGTATTTTAAGAGTTTTGAAAAACTTAAAAACTTAAAGAGATTGAATCAGAGTTTTATAAAAAGTTATAGCACTTTCAAAATTAACTCATGTTTCTTCAAATATGTCGAAATACAACAAAGTAATGTCAAATAGTACAATTAAAGAGATAAGAGATAGCTAGAAAGAGACATAATGAAATTTATAGCGGTTAAAACAATTGTTTATTCTACTTCTTGAATCTCCATTCAAGTGTTTGCTATCACACACAATTTTTTTAATAAGTGAGATCAAACCGATTATATAATTTTTTTTCAAGCTCAAGTCTAAACACAATTTTTTACAAGGATTAAGCTCAATTCTTGTATAGAATTAAGATCAAACCTATCACCTAATCTTTTTACAAGCTAAGAATTAGAAAACCTTACACATTTTCTTTTTGGGCTCATGATCAAAGGATCAAACTCATCACCTAAGTTTTTTATTGGCTAAATATTAGAAAACTTTATACATAATTTTTTAAAAAAGATTAAGACAACTTTTTTCTGGCTCATATCCAAATGATAAACTCAAGTAGTTAATTCACACGCAGTTCCTCATACCCAAATGATAAACTTTTTTTGTCGTCTTAAGTGTCACTTACATTTTGACAATTTAATTTGTCTCTCATAAAAGAATAACTACTCTCTACAAAAAAAAAATTACAATAAATTAACATTCAAGTCTTTATAAAAGGTGATCATGAATGAAATTAATTTTATGATGCCAGATAAAATCCTACAAATACTTGATTATATAAAAATATAAGCTTGAGAATCTTAAAGTCAAGTTTGCGTATAAGGAGTCCATGACTTTAGTTTAATGTTGAATAATTTCTGCAATAAAAATACTTTGACACACACATTAAATGCTTATAATATGTCATCATCATCAAAACAAATAATTCTTAGGTACTAATAATCATTGGACCAACAAGTTTCACATTTTAGTCTCCGTCTTCATTTGTTTTACATTTTAGCTCTTGAAATTTGAGAAAAAAAAAGAAAGCCTCGAGAAAAAAGAGAAAGCCACCAGAAAAACAAGAAAGAAGAAAGAAAATAATCAATTCATCATATTTTAACAACCAAAAAAATTAATCATTGTGTTAATGAGTTATTCTTATATATATAAAAAAGCTCCAATAGAGTGTTTTTATTGAAGTACTTAAGGTGCCACATTTAGTGGTCAGAGATTTTATTAATAAATAACATGTTGTTTGCCTCTATAAACAATGAATCATCTTTTTATTTGTTTTTTTTTTAAATAGGATAATAAAATGTCATCCACCTTATTTTAATCAAAAAGAAACAAGGTTAAATATGTGTTTGTACATACCTGACTTCATCTCAATTATGTAAAACCAAATGTGTAGGCCTAATCTCCTATGACCAGGCCGCTCACCTCTTTATATGTTTGTTTAGTCACATTGTTCTTTAAACATTTCTATTTTAAAAAAAATTATTTTTATCATTATTTATTTTTAATTTTATATGTTCAGATTTTTAAAAAAAATACTCAAACCTCGACTTGTCAATCACCTCCAGTGATTGGAATCTTAACCACTCCATGATATGTTGTTTTTTTTTTGAAAGAAAGGTAGATGTCATTTCATCCTTCTATTGAAAACAAGATGAAGAAAGTCAAGGCTTTAGTAACCACTCAACGACATGTTTAGGTTTTTTTTTTCTGGTATTGAGCTAAACGCATTTGCCTACCCTTCAAAGCCCATATGTTTAACTCTTTTTATATTACTCTTTTGTTTTTTATTTGTTTTTTCATATTTTTCAAATAAGATTATAATTTTTCTAGTAACATCAGCAATCATTTTGTTAATTATTATATATAAACCTAATTTTTTTTTAAATGATAATAAATATTTAATGAAATTAAAATTTTTATTTTCTTATTTTTATTATAAATTTCTTATAGAATTTTATTACATTAATTATTCTTCTTTTCTTTTCCTTTAATTGCATACAAAATATCTAGACTTGATTCTTAACCGAAACTTGCTTTCCCGATGCTAATAAACTCTTCATCAAAATAAAAAAAATGTTCATGAGGTTTTGATACATTATAGTTTTCATGAATATATTTTTTCTTGTTGCTATTATATTTTATTCAATGGATCAACAAAGTAAATCTTGATAAAAAAATATGTTTTTCATTCGTCTACTTTTATACAAATATTTATTTTTATTGATGTATATTTAAATAAAATATAAATCTCAAAAAGCTCTTTTCAGCAACGCACAAGGAATTATGCTTATAGCGACACGTAGAGTAGCAAATAATTTGCACTTTTGAGTATATTTATCACATATGTTACTGTATTCATTCATCTTGTGGATCTGCCCCTCTATTTTATCGACCAATAGCAAACATAGTTCGGAATCCTGCATTAAAAATAACACGTGTCATGACCAGGAGGGTGGTGGTCGTCGTAATTAAGAAAAAATAATGAAGAATCTTAGGAATACTATATTTGATGACTTTTGTTAAGGAACAAGCAAATCAAATGGTCTCCATTTACTTTTAAGTACACACTAATTTATACAAGCATGTCTCTCATGGTAAAAGTGAGGAGCACTTTAGCTCCTTTTTCCTTTGCCCTTGTTCTTGCTAACAACATCATCACGGCTGCTAATACTATAGCTTGTATTCTACGTATTCTTTTCACCAATCAAAATCAGCGGCGGGAGAAAAAAAATGATGGTTTGTTTTTGTATTTTTATCTCATTTTAATATATTGATTTTAAAAAAATATTTTAATACATTTATTTTAAAAAAACACTTACAAAATCCATTAACGCTGACATCAATCACACCTCAAAAAGCAAGCTGAATAAAACACGTGGCAGAGCCAGAGTCCACAATACCCATCATGAGGGACCTTGGACAAGGTCCCACCAGAGAGAGAGAGGTGTTTTCATCATCGTATCATCTTGTTCCTGAGAGGAATCGAGGAAGGACATCTGAACCTGGGCGGGACCCATCAAATAACACGAGCTCTACGAGGAAGACACGTGTCCGAAACCCACGACTGATAAAGTCAACAGAGCTCCATTGAATACGACAAAATCCAAAGCCCACACTGGATGACCCTGGAAAGAAAAGAAGGAAAGAAAATTGAGACTCTCGTGCCCTGACAAAAAAAAAGACGAGCAAGCTGTACTCCAGTCCCTTTATTTTGATTTCAATACTGAATCAATCCTTTCTCGATAATTAAAACAAGAAACATGTTTTATATGCAATAATTTAATTTTAGAGCTTTAATTCATATTTTATATAAAATAAATGGATTAATAAGACAATTTTAAACTATAATTAAGGGATTAAGTTATAGGTCTTCAAGAAAAAGGGACTAAATTATAATCGACTGTAAAAATAAGGACTAGAGGATAACTTGATCTCAAAGAAGGCACGCCGTGACGCGCTTTGTCACGAACAAAGCGACAAGCACGTGTCTTTGTCAATAGCATTTTGGATAGAGGAGGGGTAGTTTGGGTAATTAGAAGATAGATAATCAGGAGTGGGGTTAGGCAAGCTAAAAGAGTCGAGACGGAACCCGTTGTCACCACGTGCCTTGGCGTTTGGCGCACGCAGGAAAGTGTTTGTCTGCTTCCTCTTTTCTTCGTTTGTTTTCTAGCGAAATTTTGTATTTAAGTAGTACTAATAATAATAATAATAATAATTACAGTTGTTATTGCCAGGCCCCTCCTTCAAGCTATTTCCACACATCACCGTCCCCCCCCCCCCCCTTTCTTTTCGTTTTCTAAGAATAAAAGAAGCTCTAGATTGAAATTGCAAATTACTCGTGGTTAAAAAATTGAAATCCGATTGGGTTAGTTAGCTGGTGGGTTTATTAAAAAGTAGAATTTGAAGGAGGTTGTGAGAAAATAAATAAATAAATATAATACAGTGCTTGTTTGTTTTTAAATTTTAAAAGAGTTTTTGAAAAATAATTAAAATATTTTTTAAAATTAATTTGTTTTGTATTTTTATATCATTTTGATGTATTAATATTAAAAATAATTTTTTAAAAAAATATATATTATTTTGATATATTTTCAAATGAAAAACACTTTGAAAATAAACTACTACTACAATACCAAACATACTTTTAATATAATATAAGTAGAAAAATTAATCAAAAACAAACCTTACAAGATCACAGAGAAATATGTATTTTTTTAAAAAAATAATTATAGAATGTAATTACAATAATATTACAAGACATGTGTAAACTATAAACAACCAACAACTTGATTTTGTCCCACGTATAAATAATTAACTATATCATGTGTTGTAGGTGCTAACTAGTTTGCATGTCAATAGGACGTTGCGAGGGTAAAAAAAATTTAACTATAAAAAATTATTAAAATCTAAGAAATGTTTTTTGTATTATTATTAAACTTAAAAATACAATTATTTTGAGTTTTTTTTCATGAGGATAATTTTCTTTAATTATCAATGAATCTCTTATTTATCTTAGCAAATACAAAGGTTTTAACTATATTAATTATTTAGTTAAAAACATATATAATTGCTACAACAAGTTAACAAAAAGTTTCAAAATAATATATTCATGTTTCATGTGTAATTGAAAGTTAAAAAAATTATAAATATAATAAAATCATGTTTAAAATCTATTTATAAATTCTAAAAAACCTGTTTTGAATCAATTTTTTTGAATAATTTATTATTAATATGATTATTTTCATATTATATACACAATAATTGAAAAAAAAATATTAAAGTTCAAATAAAAATCTATAATGATATTTAAAAACTATATTAAAATTAAAAAGTAAACAAATCTAATGAATATTTTTCAGAATGCTAAAAAAGTCAAGGAAAAAAAAAAGAAAATGATCAAGCCTAGCGCTAGTAGGCAAAGAGCCATGCCCTTGCGCTTGGCATTTTTTTTATCAAGAGGATAAATGGCACGTTGTCTTTGTTTATTTTGTTTTTATTGCCTCTCCCAGCTCTCAAATCTTTGATCCCTAGGCTTACAGACGGTGCCAACCAACCGAGACACAACATAAATTTATAATCAAAACAATTAAACAAATTGTTTATATAAATAGTAAAGCACAATAAAAAAACCCGAAATCAAGTAAATAATTAATTATCTTTATTTACTAGAACCTATATAGAAAAGCGTGGTGGTTCTGCTACTTGTACGGTTGGCAGTGCTGGTTAGTGTTGCTCAGGTTTGTGGTTTTCTTCAAATCCTTTACTGCTGCTGCCGCCTTTGCCACTGTTTATGGCTGTTATCGCTACTGTTACGGATGGAGTCTCGTTTTTGCCTTTTCCTGAAATCCTCTATCTGGTGGATGTTTTTTTTAGTATGGATTTTTATACCAGTTTCTATATATTTTAATTAATTTTATAATTTTTAAAATTAATAATTATATAAATATTTAATGATTTTAAAATTTATAAGACTTGAATGGATAAAAAAACTCTAAAAATCAAACCTAAAACCTGATCAATTAAAATTTATTCCTCAAAATTTCTATTTGGTGATTTTTTTTTATTACTATTAACGTGAGTGTCCAAGTCAATTTGTACGCACCCCAATTAATTCTATGGTTCATGAAATTAATAACCATGTAAATTTTTAATGGTTCTAAAATTTATAAAACTTAAATTAATAATTTTTATAAAAATAAATTTAAAATTTAATCAGTTAATTTATACATCTTAACTGATGACGTTGCTGCTGCCTGCTGCTACCTGTGGATGTTGTTATTGCTATTACGGTGAAGATGCTGTGGATGGTTATGTGGCGGCGACACAGATGGAGTATGGCCGGTTGTGAATGGCTTTATTTTGAAATTTCTTGGCTGTTCTTATTTCAATTTATTTATTATCTGTGTATTGCATTAACGTTAACAAAAAAAAAAAAAAAACAAAAGAAGAAGGAAGTTTGAACTCTAAATTGTTTTATAAAAAACAATTTTTTAAAAATATATTTTTTAATTTTATATGTGTTAATTTACACGAGAAAAAAAGTCAGTGAAAAATATTTTTTATTTAAATAAAAATTTAATTTGGTTTTTAGAAAAATATTTTTCTTTTATTTTAGACATAAAATATATTTTAAAAATTAAAAAAATAACTTGTAATTTATTATTTATATTAAAACTAGTCATTAATCTTTTAATTGTTATATATTTTTTTAATCTTTTTTTCTTTAATCTTGTCTCTTAAAATCTTATTTAATTTGATTTTTATATCAATTTTGATATTTATTTATTTTTCTCCTATGATTTTTTAATTAATTTTAATTATTTTAATTATTATTTATTTTATTTAAAATAATTTATTAAATTAAAATTTTTTTTCAATCTTATCCTCTTTTAATTTTTTTATTGGTTAAATTTGGTCTTTATTTATTTTTGTTATTTGTTTTATTTGAAATAATTTATAAAACATATTTTGTATTTAATTTTATATTTTAATTTTATTATTTATCATATTTAATCTATATTATTTTAATATTTTTTTTTAAAAATAAAATATCAATAAGAAATATAAACTACTATTAAGCAAACAAAAAAAAGCGTATATTTTAACAGGTAAAGAGTGTTTAACTTATTGTGTAAGCAAGCACACGCAGCTAAACAAAACGGACCCATCACAGGTCTGGCCTGCCAATAGCCATAGTTTGAACTTTCAACTATCAACCTTCGCTTTCACGTGTAAACCAATAATCCATCGGGAAAGAAGTTAAAAACAATAAGGGGAAAGCAGTTAGCAAATAGAGAGATTAGAAAAACAATAAAAGAAACAAAAACAAGAAAGAACAAGCATAGCTTGTAGCGAGTGGAATTTGTATTATATATATATATATATAGAGATTAACAAGAGGGAGGGAGGGAGGGAGGGTGAGAGGGGGAAGAGGGATGGTAGGACCCACGTGAACAGTTTAATTCTGCCGGCCGCTTTGTCTTCTCTTTCGTCTCCGTCCACCACCGAAGCTCTTTTGGTTTTGCTTGCCCCTTTGACTCTTTCTATTTCCCTCTCGAAAAGAAGAAGATATGATATATTTCATTTCTTTCTCCCTCTTACATAAAGTCTGTCTCTTTGTTCCTTAATACATAGCTGCAGCCACACACACACACACACTCAAATAATATTAAGAAGAAGGAAGAATTCAACGAGAAGGAAATGAAACGATGAAGAGCTTGGTTTCTTTCATGTATTTTTAGCTTCTGGGTTTTGGTCTCTTGATATTCATCTTTTCAATTCCTTCCCTCATGGCTGGTAGCAATGAAGTCAACCTCAACGAATCCAAGGTATATTCTCTCCATTTCTTCACCGCTCTCTTTCCTTCTTCTTACATTACTATCTTGTTCTTTTCATTTGCTTATCATTTCTCTAATGAAGACTTTGGAGCTTAAATTATTCTTACTTTTTCTTCCTCTTCTTCTTTCAATTCTGCTCCATAGGCTGTTTGTTTTTCTTTAGTTTACATTGAAATATGAAGAATTTGACTTCGATTTGAGTCATTTCAAGCGCTGATTTTGCTGCTGCTTCGATTTCTTCTCATCTGGTTCAAAGGTTCATCAAGTTCTTTAACTTCCTTCTCTATTCTGATGGCATCTTTTGGCAAAACTTGAAAAAAGCGTTCCTGGGTTTTCATTCAAGCTTTACTCTGTTTAGTCTCCCTTTCATGATTTATTTGGCATTCCTATTCAAATACTTCTACCTGGCCTGCTTTGTTGTGTATAAGAAAACCTGATGTGCTTTCCAATATCTAAGATGTACTTGAATGATTCACCGGGGCTCTCAATCAATATATACAACGTCAAGGATCGTGTACACCTTTTTTTTTTTTTTCTAATATATATAAAAGACGTTTGAAATCCTGTTTTCTCCCTGCAGAGGATTGTTCCGCTAAACACATGGATCCTCATTTCCAATTTCAAGCTTGCATACAATCTCCTTCGCCGCCCGGATGGGACCTTTAACCGCGAATTGGCGGAGTTCCTTGAACGAAAAGCCCAGGCCAACACCATCCCCGTGAATGGAGTTTTCTCCTTTGATCATGTTGATCGCACCACATGCCTCCTTAACCGGGTTTACCAACCTGCCCCTGAAAACGAGGCTCGATGGGGCATTGCAGAGCTTGAAAAGCCCTTGAGCACTACGGAGGTTGTTCCAGTTATAATCTTCTTCCATGGTGGAAGCTTTACTCATTCCTCTGCTGATAGTGCTATCTATGACACCTTTTGTCGCCGCCTTGTCAGCGTTTGCAAGGCTGTTGTGGTGTCCGTCAATTATCGTCGATCGCCCGAGTATCGGTACCCTTGTGCATATGATGATGGCTGGACAGCTCTCAAATGGGTTAAATCTAGGACCTGGCTTCAAAGTGGAAAGGATTCTAAGGTTCATGTCTATCTGGCCGGCGATAGTTCAGGCGGTAATATAGCTCACCATGTTGCGGTGAGGGCAGCGGAAGAAGAAATCGAGGTGTTGGGTAATATTCTTCTCCACCCAATGTTTGGTGGACAACAGAGAACAGAATCAGAGAAGATGTTAGATGGCAAGTACTTCGTCACGATTCAAGACCGCGACTGGTATTGGAGAGCATATCTACCTGAAGGAGAAGATAGGGACCATCCAGCATGTAATATATTTGGTCCAAGGGGCAAAAATCTCGATGGACTGGAGTTCCCTAGAAGTCTGGTTGTGGTGGCTGGTTTCGATCTTGTTCGAGATTGGCAATTAGCGTATGTTGAAGGACTCCAGAGAGCCGGTCATGAAGTAAAACTCCTGTATCTAAAAGATGCCACTATAGGGTTCTACTTCTTGCCAAATAATGAACACTTCTGCTGTCTCATGGAGGAGATAAAGAAGTTCGTGAATTCTAACTGTTAATAAACTTCTTAACCTTACCTACAGGCAGCCATACATAACAGAACCTTGACATTTCGCTTGGGCTCTCTCTCCCTCTCTCTCTCTCTCTACCCCTTTTTTTTTTTTTTCCCAGTGATGGTGTGTAGTTACAAGATTATTGTTTCGCATTACTTCTTGCCATTTTACTACTTCGGTGGTGGTAAATGGTGGTGTGATTTCTGTATCTCCGGGAACCAGTTGTCCTTGGTCTGCATAGAGTGCCTCCCGGGTTCATAAAGGCAAGCTCTTCGAGAGGGGCCAGTTCGGAGGGACTTGAACTTGTTTTACATGATTCAGCCGAACCATCAAAATACAAAACTTACCCATGTCAACTTCCATTCACAATAACGGGGAAGGTATAGCTTAGAAAGCATGGGGGTCATGTTTGGTGGTTGATCAAGTTGTTTCTGTACTTTTGTAATTTATAAGCACTAATTTGTGAGCATAGACTGGAACATATCCATCCTGTTAAGAACTTGTATGGCATACAGGTCTTCTAGGATTATATAAGATCTTTTGATTTTTATCTATCCTGGTTCTCAACCTCAACTTGTCATCATTGCTTTTTGTTTCTTCGATGGGTAGCCCTGGCAATTTGCTGAACACCATGACAGATTCTGTAGGACCTAATCGAATTAAATCCTCCGCTAATCATCATTTTCGTCAAAAAAAAAAAAAAAACTGTTGAGCAATGCAAATGAACCTGTTCAGTAATTTAATTTTTATGGCTTGACAGATCATTTCCTTTCCATCTCAAGGATTGTCAATTTCGAAAAGGGTGTATCGGTTGTCGATTGCCCACTTTTTAAACGCAAAACGGAGCCCCAATTGGGCTCTGTAAGAAGAAGTGTGAAGCTAGAAAAAGAAACCTGCTCCCTCAACCAAATCAACTTGAAAAATGGGCACAAAAGGAGGCGTGGCGAAACATGAGGATGCCTAGACAAAATCCCGTCCACCAAGAAAAAGAGAATGGAAATTTTGGGCAAATAAAGTGATTGGACATGAGGTCCAAATCATGGATATCACCCACCTTTCTGCGTCAAACCTGATTAATTCCTGTCAGCTCCTGACTGCTTGTTTGTTTGGAGCTTGGGATGGCAAGCAAAAAACAGGGATTTTGGCCATGGTTTGATGGGGGAGAAACTCATTTTACTAGTGGTTGGGAATTTCTTTTTGTCTTTACGAGGGACCACCCCAAGGAAAAAAACAAAAAAAAACACACCACCCTCGAAGCCCTCATTTTTCTTATTAAAAAAAAACCCCATCTGCTTTAAATGAGTGCTAGAAACAGCTAAGCTCGGATAAGGACACGGAACCCCGTCTTTAATTGACTTTCGATGCCTTTGCTTAGAATATATGCCTTCGCACCAAAATTTATTCACATTGGTTTCCAATTTCTTGCCCCTCGTTGTTCGGATTGGCATGGCTTGTCCGTTCCATTTTAAATTAGCTGTTTATGTTTTGAATTTGTTCTCTAACACGACAAGGCACGGACATTGACATCAATTCCGGCTCTATTTAACCACGTTTACGGACAAAACCCTCTACTTGTTCTGGTCCGCTGGGCATTAAAATATTTTTTTGGTAGTGTAGTTATTGTTATTTTTTAATTTTTTTAAAAAATATATTAAAATAATAATTTTTTTTTTAATTTTTATAAACTTATTCTTATATCATTATATTAAAATGATTCAAATATATATAAAAAATAATTTTATTAACAAAAAAAACAAGTTGATCCTCTCGGCGAAACACCCAGATAACCGACCGTTTCCTGATTGTGCACAATTGGCTTCGCCCCCTGCTTGTTATTAATTTATTTCCTGACTTTTATTCGTATTATTGATTACTAACTACTACTTCAATCTCAATCTAATGTGTAAATCAAATCAAATCAAGGTGTGCTTTTTTAAAAAAATATTCCGTGCGCTTACTTTTCCACCCAAGGCCACGATAGGGCCATTGTATAAGTCAACAACAAGGCTCGGGCAGCATGCAGATCACTCACTGCTTGGGTCTGCTACTCCTGAATCAAATGGCCGTCTCGTCGGCCGGGGATCGGCTGGGTGGCAAAGCTCATCGGTATAACTCACCAGGGATGAGACTCCGGAGAGGTATTGCTGGATTATCCCTCGAGAAAAATACTGCCCCGCTGTGTTTGTTGATAATCCAGAAGAGATGGGACATCTTTCGTTTGTCTCGACGCCCGGCGATCGAGCACGGACGACAATAAATCCCTCAGAAAATACAATAGTAGCTGACAATATGTTCGAGAAGATGAAGTGTTGCTTTTTCATCGAGGAAGAAAAAAACAAATACAAGGAAAAAGATCAAAACTAAAAGATGAGTTGTCTTGAAAATTGAAAAAAAAAAAAAAAAAAAACAAATATCCACGAGTGGATAGGCTTGAAAAAACCCAACGACCGAAACAGCAAGCAAAAGTGCTTTTCCCTTTTTGTGTTTTAAACCATCCAGAAGTTAATTCTTTGACAAGCAAGTTCACTACTCTCGAATCAATTTCCAATTTTGTGTTTTTGGGTAAGGTTCATTCCCCTCGAGTTCTTGTCGCCAACCTCCAGTCCAAAAGAGGGATAATTAATAGTCTAAATTCTGGATTAGACGGGGAAGAACAGCGAAAGGCTACCATCTACTCTCGAACTTGCTCAAGATCAAAACCATGTACAGATAAATTGAAGTCTCGTGAAGCATGCATGCATCCATCCAGATCATGCAATATCAGACATCGACAGCACCGCCTTCTTCAACGTTGATACAGTACTTCGCCGTAAAAAAGAAAAAAGAAACAGAAAAAAACCTTCTTCACAATATGGTCATAAGAAAAGGAGTCGAAGAAGAGAAATAAAGTAGCTAAAGACGGAGAAAAATTACGGGTGGGGAGAAATAAAAAGTACTTCAATTAAGAGAGTTACGTGTAAATAATAAACCCTCAAATAATAATTTCTTGGGCTTAGCGTGCTAAATAAAATTGTCCAATATTTTTCCATTGTTTTTGTCCATATACGTACATAATATGTTGTGCGGGTCTAGTGTCTCCACCAGCTTTACTAATATTGAAAAAACTTGACTTTGTTGAGTATAGCTATGAACGACTATCATAATACTTCAAAAGATTTAGATTAATTTGTTACAATATATAAAATGATCTGAATATAATTTGAACCGAATTATACTACCCAATGAACTAAGAATTGTTGAACTTCACCAAGACAACTTAATAATCTAGAAATGAGCCGCTAGAATTGAATAAAACAAAATTATTAAACTTGATTGGATTAAAGTCGGAGTTATGAATTAAATAGATTAAGATAAGTATTTAATTAAAAATATATTATTTTATTTTTAAAAATAATAAAATGAATTTTAACATGGCCGAATCAACTCCAACCAGGTGTCTCTGAAACCCTACCCAGGTCAAAAACTAAATTAACCTCCTCGGCTGAATCGAATAAGATTTAGTAACAGTGAAATGAATAGTGGAAATTCAAGCAAAACCAACTCAAGTTTTTTAAATCACGTACTTTTGCAGCTTTTAGTATCTAAACAAATATAACTCTAAGAGCACATGTCGCATTTCACGTGTGGTGGCTGCAATGGTTGGGGCAGGCTAGAAATGGCTCTGAGGTCGCGGGTACAAGCTCTTGTAGGCGCACGTTTTTCTTGAAACTTCTTGAAACAAACGCAAATGACTTGTCGTGTAAGCCCTTTTTTTTATATTTAAGGAAAAAGGTGGACGACTGAGCTTTTTTTTATCCTAGTCATTTTTTTTTCTTTTTTTAAATCCATTATTTACGGTGAGACTTTTATTCAATTTTATTGTTCAGGCTAGGTTTTTTTTCATAACCATTTTGCTTTCTTTGGTTTTTTTTATCTTTTTTATTTTCCAACTTCATTATTTAGAGTGTAATTTTTATTTAATTTTATTTTTTAATATTTAGTTGATAATAAATTACTTTTTATATTTAAAATTATATAATAAAATTATAAAAAAGCCAAATTGATCAAATATAATCCATAACCTGATTATAAATTGACTAAATAGTAATTAAAAAGTTGAGCAGAAATTTTTTAGCAATTTATTTAATATCTTTTGATTTTTATTGTTGATAATTTTATCATTTAGTGTGAGGATTTTATTAAATTTTATATTTTAATATTGAGTTTAAGGACGAGAAAAAAAAATAAAAAAACTAATTAAACCAAGAAAACAGGAAAAAAAAACTGAAAAACCAAACCTTAAAAAAAATCGATTAAAATTTTAAAAATACCTATCGATTTCAATTTTTAAGCCTGAAACCGAAAAAATCAAACCGAATCGAACCCAAACAAAAAAAACCAAAAAGCAACCGAGTCAAACCGGAAAAAATCGAGTCAAATCAGTTTTTGTCCTAAAAAACCGAACCGAAACGAAACCGGTTGGTTTGAATCGGTTTTGGTTTTTTTAAAAAAAATTCAGTGATTATTTTTTTTAATAAAAACCAAATCGAATCGAAAATGATCACTCCTAGTTAAGTTTATAATTAATTAATTTTAGCATTTTTTTTTCCATGTAATAAAAAAAACAATTCAAATTTTTTCTCCAATCTACAGTAAAATCATGGGTGGATAAACTAGTTTACACTTCAAAAGCAGCCCTGTTGAAGCTGCACCATTTTAGAATTTCTTGATTAAGGTAGTGTAGCTTGGATGTCAACAATTTTTCATAAAAGCTTGAGCAATAATTTAATTAACAGTGTAGTAAATTTTAAAAATTGTGAGATAGAACAAAGTTATCACATTATTCATAGACTAGATCAATCAATAGAAGATACTTAAAAAGAAAAATCATGTGAAATGTTTATATCACACTATCATATTTTATTTATGTATCTTATATTTATTGAATTACTTTATAGATGATAAGATAAACTAAGTCTATCGAATATATATATATATATATATATATATATATATATATATATATATATATATATAAATTGAATGATATTTTAGAGTCCTTCTAATTACGCAATCAAGAGCAAGATGTTGGTGGGTTTCATGGAAGACATTTTTTTTTTGTGTGTGTGAATAATTGCTTATAAGTTAATATTTTTCTACTTTTAAAAAAGAAATTTAAAGTAAAAAATTGTCAGAGAAAGAAAAACTAATAATACTAGTTAAGTTACAAAATATATTTTCAGTTGAAATAACATTATTAAAAAATATGATATGATTCGGAAAATTAAATCCATGTACTCAAAAACATTAACATAGCTAAAACTGTTGAGGGTTTCATCGTGGGACTGTATGATGTTCATGATGAAATGCTAAGTAGTTTTGTTTTTTTGTTTTTTTTATCAAGGACTGCATAATATAATTTACAATGAATAGATTGATATCTTTTTTTTTTCTTGTTTTTTTATTTGTTTTTTTTTAATGAATATTTTCTATTTGTTAATATTAGTTAGTTATCATATTTTCATAGCACGGATCTTGGGCTTTACGAGTTAACCCAATTTTTTTTTTTTGCTTTTTAATTAATTTTTTTCGTTTAGTTTAGTTTAGTTTGTTAATTTTAAATTTCTTTTTATTTAGTTATCAGACTTTCATGACACGAATTCCAGGCTTAACGAGTTAACCCAATTAACTACGAGTTAACCATCAATTTGTTTTTTTATTTAGTTATCAAACTTCATGTCACGGATCTCAGGTTTGACAAATTAACATGATTTGAAAGGTTAAGTCAGTTAATTCAGATTTTTTTTTCTTCATTAGTTTTTTTCTTTCTGCAAGTTTTTTTTTTAATTAATCTATTTAATTATCATGTTTTTATGACACGACTTTGCAGCCAGACCGACATCTAAGGTTCTTGGATTTGGTATTGCATTAAAATTTATTTAAACTTGAGTCATGTAAATTTAATATTATTATTAATATTATTTTTAAATTAAGCATTAAAGTTAAACCTAAAACTTTTAAATATAGTTTTTTAAAAATACCTAAAACTTTTAAATTTTAACTTTTTTTTAATATTTTTTATATAAAAAAAATAACCTGTGCGGCGTAGCACAGCACACAACTAGTAAAAACATAACTTCTCAAGTCCCAAGTCCTAACAAACTTAGTTTGTAGCTCTCCGGACTTCGGATTGAAACCAAAACAAACCATCTTACGTTCGATTAATAGAAATTGAAATATCGAAATCACCCCTTAGCCGAGCACGTGGAGTGTTTGTGCGTATGTGATTGTGCCACTGCTCAACAAAAAGAAAAAGGAGGAGGAAAATATCCGTACCTGTACTTACCATCCATTCACGTCCGTTCGTCCAAACATTATCAACTGCGACGGTGAAGCCCAGCAACAGAAGAAGAAGAACAAGAAGAAGAAAGGTCAGGAGCTTCGCTTGACTGTTTCTTTTCATTATTTATTTCTCGAATTTTGTTCAGTTTGATTCCTGTTTTCAACTTTCTTGATCAAAGGATACTGTTGTGGTTCAGAAATGTTGATACCTGTCATCATATAATCTTTTAAGGCAGGCATGTGCAAACTCAATCTCTTTGAATTTTGTGGATAGCTTATTATGTAGTTCGACTTAGATTATCAGGTTATTGGATTGTTATTCCATTCTACAGTTCTAAAAAAACAAAACAAAGAAACCCTTTGAATTAGGGAGCTAAAAAGGACTATCACCATCTTCTTTTTGCAGGATGTGAAGGCTCCCCAGTTTTGTAAATGCTCCTCAAGTATAAACATCGTGGTTGGTTTTAATGTAAAATGTATTTTTTTGCTAGAAGAACTTCGGTAGACGAGATGGGTTACGCTATGAGCAGACTGGAGGCTGAATCCGAACTCTGTGATGGTGGCAATACCATTCCTGAGCCTGGTAGTAGCAAGAGAGCCAGCAATTCGTTGTTTAAGTTAGACCATGAAATTGCTCAGGTTACGAAGTTGAAATCAAGCCCGCATAAACAGCTGGCCGAACTTGTTCCCGGCATGCATAAGTCATCTGTTTCCACTGTTAAGATGTTGGTTGGTCGAGAAGCTAATTATTCAGCAAGGGGAAGATTCTCTGCAGCTGATCGTTGTCACATGCTTAGCAGATATTTGCCTGTCAATGGACCTTGGCTTGTCGACCAGATGAGTACCCGAGCCTATGTCTCACAGTTTTCAGCTGATGGCTCTCTATTTGTTGCTGGGTTTCAGGTATTGTGTATATTGCTTTGTTTTTAAAATGGGTTTGGGGAATCGATAAATTAAAAGGGGAACAAACTGCAAAGGTTGGTTATCATACTTGCAATTAATTTAATTCTCGTCTTCCACAAATATTTGTTTCAGGGAAGCTATATTAGAATATACAATGTGGAGAAGGGGTGGAAAGTTCAGAAGAACATTCTTGCCAAAAGTTTGCGTTGGACTGTTACCGATACATCTCTTTCCCCAGATCAGCGCCATCTCGTGAGTTTGAATTTCTAGCTAATTAAATTTGAAAGTGAGAAATGTTTTTTTCATATTTAAACTTCTAAGAGTTAGATCCTAAGTGGGCATTGAAAGATGGAAAAAAGGTGTCATAAACGATTACAACTACAAAAATTGCATTTTCAGGCAATAAATCAACAAATGTCATCCCTATTAATATTCTGATATTGTTCGTAGCACTTCAAGTCATCATATAAAACAAACTTCTTTTAAGTTATAAAGTAGCGGGCTTTGGTAGTGTGGCCGATGAAGTCAATGAGAACTTCAAATAGATTTTAGGCCTTCATATCCTAACAATGAAATGGACTGAATGAACAAGATGGACTAGATGAGCTTGGGATACCCGCAAAAACAACTCCACTGTGTGTTTGTGGGGGGCTTCTGATGGTTAAGTTAGCAAGTGCAGGAAGAGAAGGATAAACAAGAAAATATAGAGAATAGTGTTTTTTTGGTCAGGAATATGTTCCTGTGATCTTTAGCGATGGAGATTATGTTCTGCCCCTTTTGGTGTGCGTAACTAAGTATTTTTATATTGAGAGAACACATACTTACCTGACTATGAAGTTGGTAGCTCACCTGAGAGGATAGGGGTGGTAGCTCAGTTGATGATGGTATACAATTACAACATCGTCATTTGTCTGTTATCCTGATTAATAGAAATATCTTTAGACCAAGCAGGAAACCAATGAAAATACTTGAGGCATGTTGAGTTTCTTTCACTGAGACATAGAGCAACGAAAACATACATGGGTAAAAATTACTTCTAAAAAAGGGGAGGCTCTGGTTGTTGGAATGTGTGATCTTGTTTTGCGTGCCGTGACCATATAACCAGTTTTGTTTGTAAAAGAAAACCAGTAGGCATAGGTACAGGTGTAACACAGTGGGTCTCACACATCATTTGGGCCTGACCCAAACAATGTGAAAGGTATCAGGCTGTTTGGGCTGCCCAGATGGCGTGATCGCAGCTTCTTTATTTTTGGTATTAGCAGAATGCAAGTAACATGCATTCATATAGATTTGCATCATATTTAGTGTCGGAGAGAAATGCCATGATTTATCTGCTGTTACTTCCTGTTTTCACATCCAGTGCTTTCTCTTTACATCTTTGAAGTTTCTTGACTTAGTGAATGCTTTGATAAATAGCTTGATAACATCCATAATGATCGCTCAACATTCACTTTCCACCAGAATCTTAAGGTTGTACAAGCATGCACACTTGAAGGTGCTTGTTATATATCATCCTCTTTGGTTTCTTTTAGATTTGTACTTGGTCACTGGAAGTTTGCTTTTCCTTTTGTTGGGTAGCCTGAACATCACTCCTCCCATATATACTAATCAGCATTTATTTTGCTGTTGCAGGTTTATGCTAGCATGTCACCTATTGTCCATATTGTTGATGCTGGGTCTGCCGAAACAGAGTCGCTTGCAAACGTTACGGTATGCAGTATTTTTATCTCATTCTTGAAACATGTAACATTTAGATAAAGAAAATGGCAGAATAGTAATGAGTATTTGATGCCAGCTAGCACAACTCAATTGATGCCAGCTAGCTCAACCCAATTGTCTGTTGTATTTTCAACGCAAGTCACAATCTGATTGTTACTGTACTGATATAACTAGAAGTTCGTTAAGTTGGTTGCTGATTTACCATTAAAAGTGACAATGCACGCAGACTGAGCCTATAATGGATTTCATAGACATGGAGTGCTTCTAGTTATAAATAAATAAATAAAATGTCCCATATTTGATACATGTTGATGCATGCATGTTTAGGGATTGGAATCTACAAGGTTAGGAAAATCAATAACAACCTGCTTGATTAGATTCCATCTAAGAGTTGTTTGCTATTTGGTAAAAACTGTGGAACATAGAATAATTTATTTTTTCGCTACACTGTGATTTTGGCGCACAGCTGTATGCTGAAAACTTTTTAATTTGTCACTGTACATGTACTTCTCAGTACCAAAATCTTGGTCACAGTTCCTGCTTGCTTTATTGAGATTCTCTATTCTCAAGAGGACACAATGGCAATATAGATTTGTTTGTGCCATGGAATGCAGCTCGTTAAGCTGTAACCAAAAATGGTTATTGACCTTTCTAGTCATCATGTGGAGATGGATATGCTGGTTTTCATTAGTCTTATTTGTTTTCATGTAAAAAAAAATATTCACTTTCGAGTCCATATGTTTTGTAGGAGTTTCATGACGGATTGGACTTTTCTTCTTCTGGTGATGGGGGCTATTCTTTTGGAATCTTCTCTGTGAAATTTTCCACTGATGGGCGAGAACTTGTTGCAGGAAGTAATGATGACTCGATATATGTCTATGATCTTGAACAAAATAAGCTCTCTCTCAGAATTTTGGCACACACGGTAGGTAAAATATTGTGATAACTTCAGTATAACCACAATCGGCTAATGGCTGCATTTTTCTTTCTTGGTGCATAATGATTTTTATGATTGAGCATACATTAATTCCTGCAAATTGTGTGGATGTCCATCTTACTATCCATAAGCTGCTCACAGTGTTAATACATGGTAAATGGTGGGAGTATTAGCATACAGGGTATTCATGTATAATCTCAACCAGCCAATTGGATCATCAACCCTTGGTCTTTAGGGTAGGCATTGAAGTCTTCTATTATAGAAATGGCCTGTAACAACAACATGGTTGTCACAAAGTTGAGTTTATGTACTCACAATTTGAAGATATTGAGATGAATGCGTTGATTACAGAAATGCAATGGCATTTTCATCATCATATATATAGTCACAAGTTGAAGGCATTGAGATGAATTCATTGATGAAAAAGAAATACAATACCATTTTTGTCATCTTTTATCAACTAGTTTCCATGTCTGAAATCCACGTGTCACTTATTACTAATCTTGTTCTTGCCCTTGTACTTGATAATTGTGATTTTGATCACGTGTAAAAATACAATGCATAGACCAAGCTTCTTGTTAGCATCCGTGAACAAAATTTTTCTGGAGAAATCAGACAACAAAAGATATCTTGGCAGAAAATTGGGGAGTATACAACCACCCTCACTTTTTTTCTATGTGTGATGGTGGAAGTTGATGATGTGTTGACCTCTCTTCAAGTGGGATTGTATTGATTTAGCAATTTTTAGTCTTCATCTATCTGGTGTTTCATCCATTTTAGGTTCTAGACTTATCAGAGTTTGTGTTTTGTTTAATGTTGCAGTCTGATGTTAACACTGTATGTTTTGCTGATGAAAGTGGCCACCTTATCTTTTCTGGGAGTGATGATAATCTCTGCAAGGTAAGTATATTAATTTCTTGTATTGAATATTGAAAGCTCTAGGAAAGTTATCATTCTGTATCCTGTATTATTAGGTATTCATTCAAATCTAACTAGCATCTTCAAAGACATTATATTTCAGCTCATCATGCTACTTCAAAGAAAATATGATATTTTGAGAGATTCTATTTCCTTTGATGGATTTTCTGATTGTTGAAATCTTTATTTAGTTGATGCAGTTTTTTGGATAATAAGGCTTTATTGAGTTGAAATAAATAGCTGTTAAGATTTCTGTCTAGGAATTCATAATTCTTGCTATCATTACCGTTTATTCAGTGTTCCTCGTGTCTTAATCTTGTATCTTTAAGATACCAATACCAAGATTACATGACATTGGCCTCAGTACTGTAGCTGCTTGGCATGAAAAAGATTTTTTCATGGCTTTCCAATACCTTTGCGGTTAGGAGCACTCTGGCCAATGGTTTAATAGTTTAGTTTTCCTGAAGAAAAGCTATTAGTACCAAATCTCATGATAACAGATTGCCAGTGCTGATTAAAGAAACTGAATTCATCAAGGATTTGGAAAAGAATGCTTGTACTTGGTGTTCATGTTATGATATAAATAGTTTCTTTGCTGTTAAAGCTTTGGCTGGATCTGTAGCTGTAGAGTTCGTAATATTAGTCACTTTCTCTAAAGAGGACATAAATGGGTATTCTACCCTACACTCCTAAAATTATGTCACTTACAAGCTTTGACACAATTCTTTTTGGCATTTTATAAAGTAGTTTTATGTCATTAATATGGCAAATTATTGATCAATGTGGGATTTCAGTTTTCTCATAAAATTCCGTCAGTATAATGCATGCCAATATAAAAAGACAAAAAAAAAAAAACCTTAAATACCATGCTGAAAAGAAATGGTTGGCATGTTTATCTTGTAATGTGTGTTACTAGGCAAAGGATACCAAATGTCATTAATTTAGTGTAGGTGTGGGATAGACGCTGCTTTATTGCAAAAGGGAAGCCAGCTGGAGTCCTATCGGGACACTTAGAAGGCATAACATTTATCGACAGCCATGGAGATGGTCGGTATTTTATTTCAAATGGTAAAGATCAGACTATCAAACTTTGGGATATTCGGAAAATGGCCCCTAATGCTACTAGGTATACTTCACCTGCTGTTCTGCCCTTGAATTCTGTCTTTTATTTATGAAAATATGACCTGGCATTGTAATGTACGTTGACGTTTATCAACTTTGATATTTGCACCAAACCATAACTTTTAACCGTTCAGGCCAACTTTTGAGAATGATCATGGGCTAGCTGTGTTGTTATATCGAGTCAAATGAAGAAAAAAAAGGTTCTACTGCTGTTCACTTTGACAATTAATACCATTCTTTTCTACTGTAGCTATTCAGGGCTTAGGAATTATGAATGGGACTATAGGTGGATGGACTACCCATATGAGGCAAGAGATTTGAAACACCCCTGTGATCAATCAGTAGCCACATATAAAGGTCATTCGGTTCTGCGCACTCTTATCCGCTGCTACTTTTCTCCTGCATATAGGTGAGTTTTAACATATAATCTCTGTACTTTTGTCGTAATGAAAGTTCAGAAGCTCTTTTCTGATGCTAGTTCAAGAGTTCATCAAGAGCTACTTCATTTGATATGCTGCCACCTGCATTTATAGTCATTCATCAGGCTTAACCCATTTTTGTGTCTTGTTTTCACCTGGCATGATGTTATTTTACTGATTTGAATGTGCTAGAAGCCCTAATACTTAGAATTGACATGCTTTCATTTTTTGAATCACTTTTTGCAGTACTGGTCAGAAGTACATCTACACTGGATCTCACGATTCTTGTGTTTATATTTATGACTTGGTAAGTAAGCAAATCTTCTGCTGCTTTTATTCTCTATATGCATGGTTTACGCTTTGCAAGTAATTGCAAAATGTAGATGCTGCATTATGATATTGGTAGGTGAAGCATAGAATGAGGTGCTCCTGAAATATCTATGCCTAGAATGGGAAGACACCTTTTTTTTTTTTTTTGGAAATATTAATTCATTTTGCACAAGTTTTTGTCGCTTGAGAATACTATCTATGGATATGATTTATTCAGCCAACGGTTGTCGAGCTGCAGTAATATTTAGCTACCTGTTTTAACTGGGGTTATGCTGGCTGCACCAATTCTGACTTCAATCTATCCAGACTCCACAGTGCTTTTTCTTTATCATTTATGAGTCCACTCTTCCATTGATTATTAACTCGGAAATTTCTTGCAGGTGACTGGAGAACTAGTTGCATTACTACAACATCATAAATCACCTGTGAGAGATTGTAGTTGGCACCCATATTATCCCATGCTCGTCAGCTCTTCTTGGGACGGAGATGTCGTAAAATGGGAGTTTCCTGGCAATGGAGAAGCTCAAGTCCCTTCAACCAAGAAGAGAATTCGAAGGAGACAATTTTATTGAAAGCACACAATAAGTGCAGTAAATTCTACCAATCCAATTATATATATATATATATATAGAGAGAGAGAGAGAGAGTAATGCTATTTTAGCAAAAGCTTTTCCCAATTTCACCTCCCAAAAAATTTCAACCATCGGATTTATGTGATTAACTAGTGTGATCGACTTGCATGAACTCTCATTGGATGCTTGAAATCTTTCGGGAAGTGATATTTGGAAAGAATATTTGATAAGATTGGCATTATGTGTGAGTGGATAGCGGATTTCTTTTTTTTTTTTGATGTTCAGATTGATGTAAATTAGCATGTATTATGATTTCTTGATCATATTACTTCCACAATATTAGATTGTACATAAATAACCACCAGTGCGGGGGTTTAGATTTTATGAAGTTGAATGCACAGAGCTGTGTGATTGCTTGGTGGGTCTATGCCATGCATTCAATGGCAACTGGTGGATGGATCGTGTTCGAAGCAGAATTCTTTTGAAATCATACGGTCAATGTATTGCTTTTGAAGGCTTATGACAGAAAATACCAGCTGTAAAAGAAAAAAGGTGAGAAATTTGAGATTCCTTTCTACTTTTATAGAAAAAAACAGAGGTTGAGGCTGGATTTCTGAAATTACATCCATGCAGTGTCAGATTCCATTGAATAAGTGACTGCTTCTCTTGGCGGAATTGTACAGAGCCTTGATCAGATTAAATGGTAATAAGTGCTAATTCGAATGAAATAACATAAATTATATTTTAAAATTTCACCTAAAAGCTTAGCTTAGCAGAAGGTTTCATCTTTTGCAAAAATATCGTTAGAATGCCCGCAGCGTAGCATGACGAGGGGGCGGCAAGGGAGGGCCCATGAAAACATGGAAATGCACCTCCATGGAATAATTGCTCGATCAAAGTAGAAGGGATAAAATGCTTATGAAACAATCTTCGGAAAGATAAGAGAGGGGTCCACTTCATGAAGTAATCTTGGGAAAGATGAAAAGAGAGGGGAGGGGACACTAGATACGTGGGCCCCTACTTCAGAAGAATCAAAACCTAACTAAAGCCCATAATTACCGCACTTTAAAGTGAGCTTTCACTCTTGTTTAGCATAAATCAATAATAATTAGTTATAATATATGACCAGTCCAATGCTCACTCATTTATGTAGAATTATTATTTTTAGTGTTGTTGCAGTTGTTATAATTATGTTTATTTGAATTGTTTTTATTGTGATTAAACATGGATAGTAATAGATCCCGTACCCATTAAAAATACTTAAAACCCAAATTTTATATAATTTTTATAGCATTTATTTCTTTCTCAACTTGGTATCTTCGTTTGTTACTTGAAACTGAATTTTAAAATTTAATATTCTAAAACTTAAATAAAAAAGTAAAATAAATTTTAAAAATATATAATATATTTATTTTCACGTAATATAAAAAGACACAAGAAAACCAGGACTGACATGTTAATCCTCATACTGAGTCATGAGATTATGATAAATCTATATAAAAAAAATTAAACAAATTATAAGTTAAATTTTTAATAAATCTAATATTAAATAATAAAATAAAAATAAATAAAATAAAATATGATAAGCTGCACTAAAATTAATGATTTATAATAGGCTGCCCTAATATAATGATTTATAATTTTACTATCATCTATCCTTACATCACCATCCCTGTGAAATGTTATTATTGAAATAAAATGGATGCTGCTAACAAAAAAAAATTAAAAGATTTGAGGGTGAAATATTATTTAAATGAACTATTTTATTAATAGCATTTAATCAGCTGGATAATCATATACTTCGACATGTATTATTCAAGAAGGCTCAATTTTTTCCTGACATTCTTTTATTTTTTTTGATGACCCGAGGTATCCGGGTCAGCTTACGCGCACCACAATTAATCCCCGGACCTACTGAACATCCTGCAAACCTAGTAGGCAGGTAAAGCACCGCTAGGATAGCAGGTTGGTGCATAGCAAGGATTGAACTCGGGACAGTCATAAAAATTGAACTTGGAGTTGACCACTAAGCTAGACTCTCAAATATTTTTTTTTTTTTTTTGATGGAGTTGAGTTTTTTTTTTTCCTTTTCATTTGCATCTTTTTTTTTTTTATTGAGTTGCTTTTCTTTTCATTTAATAATTGTTATTTGATTTTGTACTATTAGCGTTTTATAAACCATAAAATAGTGTTTACAGTATGAACAATGAATCACCCCAAACTTTTTTTTAGTGGGTTTTTATTTTTTTATTTTTTGTCATTCATGTCCTTTTTGTTTGGTTTTGCAAAATTAACGCTAACTAAATCGTGAAAGGATGTTTGGAGTCATGAACACACAAGGCAATGCTTTGTTAAATTTGTTTTTCTATCACTTCTTTTTTTTTTATTATCAATCTAATTCTTTCATATTAAATTGACTTAATGTGTGATTTGAAAAAAAAAATATAGTTTAATTTTAATGATTCAACTAAAACTTTATAGACCAATTTCAAATTTAAATAAATATTCAATTTTGTTTTTCTTCTAAGGAATAATATTTTTATCTGAATTTCTTAACTTAATCATTTGTTGGAAGCATCAAATTTATTATTATTTACTCATATGTATAATTCTTAATTTATCTTATTTGACATATATTTCAGTTCACAATTAAGTTTTTTTAATAATAAAAAATCATTAATAATGCATGCACCTTTTTTTGTATTAAAAATAAAATAAAATTGCTTCATCTCACATCACATCGTAGCGCAACGGAGAATCATACGAGTAGTATCCAAAACTCATGGATATCTAGATATTCTCAGGAACTTTATTAACGAATTTTTTTTTTAGGTTTTAAATGGGAGAATTATAAATTTTTGGATACTCTCACCGCCTTACCTAATAGTACTAAATAAAAACAGAAACAGATATCCAATCTAACCTCCTCACCTTCAATTGGTTTTGAATGAAGAAATATCAATTGGGGTTTGTTTTTTTTTTTTTTCAAGTGATTGTTTTTTTTTCCAGGTGTTTGAAAGCGTAATAATAATTATTTTTTAAATTATATTTAAATATTTTTTTATTTTTTAAAAATTTATTTTTCATAACAGCATATAAAAAGATTTGAAAATAAATAAATAATAATTTAAAATAAATAAAAAGAATTAATTTTTAAAAAACCATTCTTGAAACACTAGGAGATCTAAAGAAATCATGTAACCAAGAAGGGTGACCTAACACATGAACAGAGGAAAAAAGAAAGAAAAACTGGTAAAACATAAGGAAAATTAGTGGTTTGACCCACGGTGTCAAAGTGGTGGTTAGCAAAAGAAATGATTTTTGACCGGCGGCAACGTGGGACTCCCCAACTAAACGGAGACAACACAAGTTAGTTACAAGTAAAAAGAGAGGCCCACATTGACTGCCCCCTTTGTCTTTGTTTCCTCTCCAATCATGTGCCGTTTTAGCTTTAAGATTATCTATCATCCACTCTCACCTAATCTTTCTCCTTTTCTCTCTTCCCTCGTGCCCTCTTTAGCTATAAAATGATGCCATTAGACTTCATTTTATCTCCTTTCTTTTCTTTCTAATATTCAATAAACAGCAAAAGGCTATCAATTCTTTTATTAGACAGCAACAAATGATTTTTTGGACTAGTTTATACATAAATTATGACTTGAGATACAAAAAATATTATATTTTTTATTTTTAAAATTTTATTTATGATACTAACATATTAAAACACTTTAAAAATTATAAAATAAAAAATCTCAAAAATACTTTTTAAATATAAAAACAAACTATTAGATAGGTTGAATACAAAATTAATTTACAAATCTCACATAGTTTTATATGAATAGCGACCCATTGCATTTATAAAACACTTGAAATGAAGAATAAAAAACGAGAATACTATCAGAAAAATTATAATTAATTGAGATATATATAAATTGATACAAACACTTTAATAAAAATTAATAATAATAATGATAATAGTAATAATAATTTATATTTTATGCATCCATAAATAATAAAAAGCATGGTCTATTCCTCTAGGAATGGTGACCCATAAATTTTGCTATGATAATAAATATGGTTGTATATAAAATATAAGATTTGTTAAATCACTCTCGAGAAAATAAGCAAAATTAAACATCATCGAGTCTTATGGCAATCAAACCACGGCATGGCATCATCAATTACTAAAATAAAATAAAATAAAATAAAATAAATGACAATAAAACGTAAAATATTTTATCTTCATTAAGATAATAATAATATAACAATCCATAGGATAAACCAACACAATGTTGCTCAGAAAACCTATATTATAAAAATAAAATAATGACAGCATAGTAATAAGCCATGACCGTTAAAATAACTACAAGTATCCACAGTCTTCTTATTTATCCATCATTTACCTCTCAAATTCAATCCCAAAACAAAATAAATTAACGAATCAAAAACCCCCCCTCAAAAATAATAAAAATAAAATATATCAACCTATCAGTATGAAGATCCTTCTTCCCATTGTGCCCCTCTCCGGTTCGAAGATTTACCCCCTCCATTCGTTGCACTGTGCGGTAGGCCTTGTCCTCTGCTTTCCAGCCTTCAAGGGGCACGGCGTCTGTATGGGCGGCACCATACAATTATACTGCAAGCACAGCGAACTGCTCAAAGGAATCTCAACCGTTGGATTAATCTGCATCCCTGTTAAATAATTATGCTGCAAATAGAGTACTTGTATGCTCGCATCCATTAACCGGTCCACAAAACTACCCGGAACCTGTCCTATGAACCGGTTGTTATTCAGATACAAATTCTGTACGGTTGAGAACATGGGCGATACTCCACCCGACAATCTGTTGTAGCTAAGATCAACGGTCGGTATTGTCACCTCACCTCCCGGTTGAACCGGACCGGAAAACGAATTTCTCTGCAGTTGAAGGTTGGTTATGGGGAACGTGAAGATTCGACTCGGGATACAGCCCGAGAACTGGTTCATACTCAGGTCCAGATAGTTTAACCGGTCGAGCCGGATCAATAGCAAGTCGACCGGACCGGAGAGGCGGTTCCAGGAGAGAGAGAGGTATTGCAGCGAAGGAGGGAGGGAGGTCGGCGAGATGGAACCAGAGAGTTCGTTGTGTTTCAACTCAAGCCGGGTTAGAGTTTCTGAGAGAAATGGTGGGACCGAACCGGAGATGCGGTTGTGGCTGAGAATGACATTGGAGAGCCCTGGTATGGTACCTATAGAGCGAGGGATATCTCCGGTGAGCTGATTGTAGCTGAGATCAAGGGTTTTGAGGTTGCGTAACTGGCCTAGAGTTGCCGGTATCCCGCCGGAGAGGAAGTTCCGGCTGATAGCGAGAAAGCGAAGGTCTTGTAATTGGGAGATTGATTGCGGGAGAGAACCCATGATTCGACCTGGAACAACAGAGAGTTCAGTCAGAGAAGAGAGCTTGCCAATGGCAGGGTCAAGTCGGCCTATTAGACCAGGAGACCCTGCACGAGGATCGCCCAAGTTGAGAGCGATCACCCGGTCTGATTCACAATACACTCCAGCGAAGTTGCAAGGATCAGAAGTGAAGTCCCATGAAGCAAAGAAGTTGGAACCAGGCATGTCGTCTAAGGATTTTCTAACGGATTGTAGAGCTAAGAAATCAAGTGGGTCTAAAATACAATGCACAAAGAGCAATTTACATTGAAGAAGATAGACAACGTACAGAAAGGAAAAGCATGATCTTAATGGGTGCATTGTCATTTGATCTCTGCGTGAAGAAGGGGAGATGCTGAGAGGAGTAGACGAGGGGGTATTATATATAGAGAAGAGAATGGAGGTGAGGTTTAGGGGTTGTGATGAAAAAGCTTTCCGACTACCGATTTCTCGTGGGAAATGGCGTGAAAGCTTTAATGGCAAAACTATCAGCATAAAAAAAAAGATCACAAGATTTAGAAAGAGAGAGAGGGACATAAAGAATAAAAGAATCAAGAATGGCTGGCTTTGAAGAGAAGCAACAAGATTGATGAATCTTCTTCTCTTAGTTGTTCTTCTCTCTCAATGAGTACGCTTTTTCGTTAATTTGGCTTCTCAGAGAAGATGAAGAAAAATGTAATGACCTGCAGCTGCTAGTCTCTACTTGTTTTGTGCTCCGCTGCTGCTCCTGCTGCTGCGGCAACAACAAATGTTGTTTTTTTTATTATTATTATTAATTGTCTCTTATTTTACTTAATGTTGTTGTTTTTTTGTTTTTTTATGGGGTTTAGGCTCGGGTTTAAACGGCTGTCCGAGCCTACATGGGGAGACGAAATCACCAGGTTTGGAAAAGGGTGGTTCGGACGGATATCACGTGACAGAGAGGTTGATCCATCCAGGAAAAGAGAAGAAAAGAAGCGAGCAAGTGAATGCCTTTTAGGTTAGAGTGAACAGGGGTGGCATGCAATAAATATCACCGATTTGGACCAGCTGACACGTCATCCGGGACTTGCGGATGTAAATAAAACGAAGGTGCCCTCTATAAAGAACCAGGAACAAGCGTGGCTTGCGTGAGGAGGTGGCTGCCAGCTGTCAAATGTCCATCATCTGCTTGTCCTTTTGTATGCCATGGACTCCATTTCTATTCTCAAGTAATTAATAAAAACCTAAAGCTGTGGGAAAATACTAAACAGTGAAAATACTATTCCACTTCACTAAAATAACTAAACTGTTTATCACAGGTAATTGGATGTTTTCTCAAGATTTATTAATTATTTTAGAATTTATAAGAAACCACCTGGTTTTTTAAAACAATTTCATAATATAATTATTTAATTGCTCTTGAAAAAAAAATTGGCGCATGCATTAAATGTGTCAATTCTGCTGTGTTAAAACAGTGCATGCGGGCCTTACAACGAAAAAAATAGCATTCATTGGTGTTTTTCAATTTGTTACACCAAGATCTATCTTGAGCATCACATGAGGTAATTCTTTATGATTTGACACTGATTTGTTTATTTTTTTTCTTTTCTTCTCTATAATTTTGCCGATCATTTAAAATTTCAAAGCAATTATTTAATTTGTTTTTTCTTATAATTTAACCTCTATTTTTTTATTAATATTTTTATTTTAATTGTTTTATAAATTTAAAATTTATTTTTAATTTCATCTTCCTTTGATTTTTTAATATGTTAAATTTAGTTTTCATTCCTTTAATTGTTTTAGATTGAAATTTTTTTATATAATTAAGACTTATTTTCAATTTTATTCTCTCTTATTCTTTAAATATGTAAAATTTGATTCTATTTTATTTTAGATCATTTTTAAAATTGATTTTTCTTACAATTCCATCATCCAATTTTTATTTTTTATTTTTACTTTTACAAGTTTTTTTAATTTATATTTTTTTTATTCTTTAACATTAAATTGAACTTTTTTATTGAGTCTGGATCTACAATTAAGCAGGTTGCAAAGTTTAGAGACTAACCTGTATTTAAGAGATTCGTCCAGTTTCATTTGTTTTTTTTTTTTTTTGTTAAAGTTCATGCTTTGGTTTTTAATTAAATTGAATCAAATGGTTAAATATATGCATGTTATGCTCACTTTATAATATTTTAGTTTGCTTGAATATAACTTTTTTTGTTTTTTTTAATTGAATGTTTTATTTATTTATTTTAAGGCTTTAATATTTGGTTGATTGAAATTAGGATCTGTATTTTATTTTGTTTTGATTTGAGTTCTATAAATTTATCATGTCTTATATTTTAAAATATAAATTTCACTAATTAACTATAATTAATCTGAATTAAGCCAACATGTCATTATCTTTATATTTTTTAAAATAATATGGTGACATCTAAATATTTTTAAAAGTATTCATGAAGAATGCATCAAAAGTTTCACTTCCTAATGCCTTTATAGTTGTTGTAAAGCTAGAAGAAAAAAAAATCATTTGACCTACGGTGTAGTGCGTGCTAACTTCGAGGGTTGCTCACTTGAATACGCAGGTAGGTGGGTTATCTTTCTTAATTTTTTTGTTTGAATTAGATTTGTTGCCCGCGCTATGACGAGGCCGGATAATGTTTTTTTTTTTTTATGTAAAAAAAGAATGTCAGGATTAAAAATCAAAGAATCGAGTTATTGATTCAATTTGTAATTTAAATAATATAAACTAAAAAAATAAAAAAAACAATAAACAAACTAAAAAAATAACAATAAAAAAAGTAAAAAAAATAAACCATTCAAATTATTAAACAACTCAATGTTAAAAAATAAAACCATAAAAAAATAATTAAAAATAATAAAAGAACCCTTTTAAAATAGGTGAACTTGCAAATTTTATGATCATAGACATAAAATTAAAATAAAATCAAAATAACCAATTAAAAAAATTATTCAACTCGTGTTAACTTTTAAAATATTTAAATAATATAAATAAAAATACAACAACAAAAAAAAGAAATAACAATGAAAAAGGGGTAAAAAAATCATACTTGAGACCATCCGAATTATCAAATAATTTAATATTAAAAGATAAAATTAAAAAAATATATAATTAAAAAAAAAAAAAAACCTTTTAATCTAGGTGAACTTGTAAATTTTGTGACTATAAACATAAATTTGAGATAAAATCTAAATGAATAAAAAAAATAAATGAATTAAAATATTAAAAAATGAAATAAATAAATAAACTTTAAAAATCATAAAAACCAACATAAATAATAATAAAAACTAAAATTAAAATAAATACAAACTAAAAGAACAAATGAATTCAAAAGGAGGTGGTGCGAGTCCCTGCGGTAAGATAGAGAAAAGAGGTGGGAGAAAAAGAGAGCTCACTGTCACCATTATGGTTGCCTCTACAGTTAATTTTCATATCAGTATTTAAGAACTAATTTATTTTTAATGTATCAAATGGACATGGACCATATATCTTTAAAATCATTTAGAAAAAGATACTTAATCCTCATAGACAGCAAAGAGTTCTATAAAATTATTACGTAAACAGCCAATAGCTCGTAGAGCTGCACTGTTTTTTCTTTTTTTCAAGTATTATTATTATTCCGGTCCGATTATATAAGTACTGCAAGATACCACATCTGGTTATTCATGACAGCGCCTTTCCTTTCTGCATTGTATTTGATGAGGTATATTCAATATCCGTAGCATGGTAAATTTATTATTAGATATTGTTCCACATGATTTTTTATGAATTTTTTTTAATAAAAAAACATCTTTATTTTGAAAAAGTTATTCTTGGTGTTATATAAACAACAAAAATCTTTATTTCCTGACTAATATGAGATAATGGCCTCATTAATACTCGTCGACACTCAAAGTATAATTTTTTGAGGTATTGTTATGAACACGTTCGCTGTTTTTTTTTTTTTTTTTTTTAAGTGGTATCATTTCTGTTATATATGAACTCTCTGCATGGTCTATGGATTAGAAGCGCCTTTTCAAAATTCTATTGTATAGAAAACCGAGAAAAGAAGACAAGAATAGAATGTTAATATATATTCATAAATTACAATTTAAACAGCACTTATAAAATTTATAAGACGAGATAAAGAAAGCAATATCAACTAAAAACCAATCAAACTTAGAGGCTACATAATCTAAAATACAAAAAATATAATATTAATATTTAAAAATAGATTTTTTAGACTTTTCAAAACCATAAGAGGTTGTCCATTAAGAGTGTGTGTGTGTGTGTCTCTCTCTCTCTCTCTCTCTCTCTCTCTCTCTCTATATATATATATATATATATATATATATATATATATATATATATATATATCAAGAGATGTTTTCTTACCTTAGGGCCGAAGCCAACTTCGTACAACAATCTTTTTACTTTTTAGACGGTACAACAATCTTTTTTACTTTTGAGACTGTAAACAATCTTTTATTAGAAGATTAAGAGACACGCTAAAGGGTGTTTAAGAATTTAAAAAAATATATTTAAATAATATTATAAAAAATAACAATAAAAAAAAATTAAAAAAAATTATACTTAAAACCATCTAATTATCAAATAATTCAATATTAAATAGTAAAAATATAAAAAATATATAATTTTAAAAACAACAAAAAAAAAACCCTTTTAAATTTAGCAACTTACAAACTTTATGACTAAGATTGAGATAAAATTAAAATGATTAATTAAAATAAATAATTAGAAGCTAACCAACTTTTTTTCTCTATATATAGATGTTTTCTTCCCCTGGGACCAAAGCTAACTTCATACAGCAACAATCTTTTCACTTTTGAGACAGTACAGCAATCTTTTTTACTTTTGATACAGTATACAATCTTTTATTATAAAATTAAGATAATGCTGAAGGGGTATTTAAGAATTCACAATTATTTTTTAAAAATATTTTTTATTTTATAAAAATTATTTTTAATATCAATATATTAAAATAATTAAAAATATATAAAAAATAAAAATTTAAAATCTGGTAAAATTATGGTTGCATAGTCCGACCAAACACTGCCTTAATATAAAACAAACTTAAAGGGAATGATACCTCGACAAGACAACAATTAAATTGAACTGAAAAAAAAAACAGAGAAGAGATTTAAGTGGTCTGATCACTGATTTTGGAATTCTTTCAAAATCATTATGAAAAAAATTGATAATATAACCGTAATTGTTGCTCCAGAGTCCACAGATTTATCCTGTCTTATGTTTTGCATAAATTAATTTATTTAAGTGTATTGTTACGGTTATTTTTTAAAATATTTTTTATTTAAAAATATATTAAAATATTTTTTTTATTTTTTAAAAATTATTTTTAATATCAATACATCAAAATCATCTAAAAATATTAATTTAAAATAAAAAAATAAAAAAATTTAATTTTTTTAAAAATTATTTTTAAAACACAAAAACAAATAAGATTATATCATATAAGTCTACTCTTTATTTTGCTTGCTTCCACCACCTTTTTTAGCTAAAAAAAACCCATGAACAACAATTATATATTTTTTAAAATACGGTGATAATTATTTTTAAAAATATATTAAAATTAATCGGTCCAAAAAAGAGGCAAATTTACGAACTAATAGCATTAAATTACATAATGATCTGAATGGGATAAGCCTTATCCAGTAACTAATCTGATTTCTTTTTATCAAGGGACTGGATCTAAATTGAGCATTTTCAATCAAAATTAAGACATAAATCTCAGCCTTAATTTCTTTTTTATTTATGGTCTTTAATTTGTTGCTTCTTCCGTATACACTCCCTCGTCAAGTACTGCTAACACTTACAAGACTTTATCTAGGTTAAAATTTTTTATTTTAGTAGTGTGGTTATGGTTATTTTAAATAATTTTTTATATTAAAATATATATTAATAATATTTTTTATTTTTTAAAAATTATTTTTGACATTATCACATTGAAATAATTTAAAAATACTAAAAACATATTTATTTAAAATTAATAAAAAAAATTAATTTTTTTTTTAAATACTTTTAAAATAGATAGACAGCTGATCACTATCTTCCATCCTGGGAGCCGAAGGAAGAAAGAGAGACGAGCACATCATTCCATGAAAAACCATATTAATTAAATGCTGCATCGATCAAATTAAGAGCACGGCCCAGAACAAGCTGGTGATAAAACATGTACTGTAAAAAAGAATATTGTCTTCACAGCTACATCGCCGTGGTGTATTCCTTTATTGGATAATATTCTTTTTAATATTTTTTAATATTTTAATGGGTTAATATTAAAATAATTTTTAAATAATAATAAATTATTATTTTAATATATTTTTCAATAAATAATACTTTAAAAGATAACTGCTCAACACTCCGACACACAGTACGTGGATGGATATTATGATTAATTTAATTTTGAGAATATTTTGTCTTTTCTTGTTCAAGAAATTAAAACTTGTCGAATAAGATTTCTGTTTTCTTCTGGCAATTAATGGTAAAGTCGTCCTAAAAAGGCAGGGAAAAAAAAAGAAAAAAGAAAAAAGAAAAGGTGGGACAACTGACAACTAATGGCATACATCTAGTGGTGTACATGACATTGACAACTGTAGATGAAGCTAGGAAGAACTCAATCCACAAGTCAAAAAGAGAAAAGAGCTTGGAAGTAGTCCTCGCGAGGAATATAATTAATGCAGAGATAATCGTTATCAAGTTTTTTTTTTTAATTGGATATCCCATTCAACTTGTGCACATCACCATTAATTCTCAAAATTCATTAAATATCCTGCAAATTCAATAATTATATAAAATATCACAAGAATAACAAACGTGTATAATAAAATTTAAACCCATATACAGTGGAATAGAAGGGAACAGGTGCCACATCCCTCAGTGCTAAGTTTATTATTACTATAACTATGATTATAATTGTAAAATATATTAATAGAGGAAGGCCTTTCTCTACACCGATAGACACTGTGGATCGTATCAGAGAGTAACCGTGCCTGGCAGATTTTCATTTTGATCCGTGGAGTTTTCACTTTCTTTTAGTTTGCTCCTTGACATTTTATATTTTTCATGTTTCAGTTCTTAAATTTTATTTCCACTATGTGTTAGTCCATGAATTCTAAGAAGTAAGAAAAAAGGTCACTGGAAAAAAAGAAAAAAAGAGAGATTTTGGACGATCACATTATAACTATTAAAAAAGCAAGTCTTGATGCTAAAGAGCTTGTTTTAAAAATGAAAGTTTACCGGTAGTTGTTTTTCTCTTTAATAATATATAAAAAGAAAAGTAGATTGGAGTTCGTAATTTTTTCTATGTGGTTTAATTTCAAATTTTTAGTGTGATTAAAGAGTTTTTTGAGTTTGAAATTAAGATTATTGAAATTACTAGGATGTTTTTAGGGCATTTTTAGACGAGAAAAGATTGAAAACTATGTTTTAGATGTTCAAAAATTCAAACCTTACCTTTTCCGATCACCCTTCATGGAATTGCTTTCGAGAAGCCTAACCTATTGAGACTAGGAACACTTTTTTTTTTTTTTTTGTAAGTGTAATGCCAACTTTTGATAACTTTCTCCCTCCTCAATATTTTTCAATGATTTTTTTTTAATTCAAAAACTGAAATATAAATAAAATATAATTTTAAATTAAAATTTTAAATTGTTAAATTAAAGGGATCAAAAAATAATACAAATATTTAGGCAAAAATTTGTCAAAAGGCATGTCTTTGAACAATAAACCCAGGAAAGCCATGCATTGTTTTCTCTTATTAGATTTGGTCTCTTATTTGTTTTTTCACCAGCAACAAGGATACTTTGTTTTTATAAAATAAAGTATCAATTTTATATTGAGATATTTTTTTAATATTGAAATAACCTCATTAGAAATAAATAAAAATAAATTATAAAATTTAATTCAAAACTAATATAAGGATAAAGTTAAAAATAGTAACCTCTTAATTTTTTTTTTTAAAAAAAACTGAAATCAAAACACATCCAAGAGAACATGGTATCCGACTCATACAAAGATTTTATGATTTATTAATCCTTAGTAGCTAGCTCCTACTTATCATTACTCTCTCGTTATGCCTAAATAACAAGCAAAGTGTACCAAAGAAGTGCTAGTGGCTAGGGCACGTCCAGGCAGCCCAGCGACCCGAGCCTCTCACGACGGGGTCCACAGTGTTAAATTTGCATGGGGATGCGTGAGGGCGAGGGCACCAAACCCAACTACCCAAAATACCCACTCCTCTGTAATCATATGCATGTGTGGTAGTCTTTGGCATTTCCCATCATGGAGGCTTGAGGAGTTGGCTTTTGGATTTGCATCTTGCTTCCACTGCCAGCATGCTAGGGCTACGTGTCCTGGGCCGCGCTGTCTTTGTCCTCCAGCTACGCAACTCTCGTCTTCTTCCCTGCCCTTCTTCTTCTTCTTCCCTTCCATGTCTTTTTTACGTGTATGATCATCAACTGTTCCTTGGAATCCATGAATGCTGAACTATCTCAGCGGAAATTAATGAATCATGCAACTCAGATCAGTTTTCTCTCTCTTAATTGTGATCGATGGGATTAAACTTATGGGGCCTGAATCTTTCAGAGGTGATCTCCGGCGTATGTAGGAGACAATGATTCGTTCCTTCATTGATGAGGATGGGCATCATCGGGGCTTCAAGGCATCACCACTGATCTCTTTTATATATATATTAATTCTACGCAAAGGCACATAAAGAAACAATCAACTCCCACATCCATATATGTCTTTCCTTTGCCTGCAAAACGAGCTACAACCACCCAAAGTCACCGCTTTAAAGAGGTCGAGAATTCCAATTTTCACTCCATGCCAGAGGAATGATGATCTTCTCCTTCAGACATTATTATTTTAATACATTTTCAGTTAAAAAATATTTTATAAAATAATAATTATTATATTTTTAAATATTATCTAAAATAACTGAGAGTCATGTTTTTGAAAGAAATAAACACGGTTGCATTTTTATTTTTATAATCATAAGTATTAGTTTACCTGCATTTCAATTAATTTTTTAAAATTTTAAAATTAATAATTAAATAAATTTTTAATAATTCTAAAATTTATGATAATGGATCGATTGCAATAATTGATTTTACTCCCTCGACTAGAAGCTAAAGATAGTCATCTGTGACTTTCCAATTCCCACTTGGATCTGGCAAGTGATTGCTTGGCCCTGGTCCTCCAGCTATAATCTATAGATATGTAATGCGTATGATAAAGATTTTCCAGTAATTGAGAAGAAGCTCAAAGGACGTGTTTGCCCCTCGATATCACAACAGTCGCTGGAAAAAATCATTGTAACACACATGATGACAGGTGTGTGTATACTTTCAGCTACTTTTTTTAGTTTTTTTTTTATATAAAAAAAAAAAGCAGCACCATCATCAAAAATATTTTACAAGTATAACTGGGAATTCTTTTTTTGGTTCTAGCATGGTTTTAGGTGGTTGCATTTATAGAAATAGTATAACTAGGATAGCTGCTGAATTTTTTAAAAAAAAACATTTAAGGGTTTTACTGTTAATAGTAGTGCTATCCTTGAAAATAAATAACTAATTGAGTTCAAGATTCAAAATTAAATAGAAAAATGATAAAATTAACAAAAATAACCACTTCTTAGTTTAATTTGAAGGACTTCCCGACCTTAAATAATTATAGCAAACTAAAGCATTATAAAATCGAGCCATCTAGAATTTTCTAAAAAAATTTAAACCTGATTTTTAGATAAAACATTAGATTTATTTTTAATTAAGAATATTGTTTGGCGCAACTAAATCTCTTTTTTATAACCAGATATGCCCATTTGATTTAAAAATATAAATGTTAGGCTTTTCAAGTGGTATATAGATAAAAAATTCATATCATTAATGGGAATTGAAAATCTCAAATTTTGTGCAAATGCAACTTTTGATATGTCCTTATTCTTCAATAGTTCAAACTTAAATTTTTATTTTTAATTGGTTACACTAATTTTAATAGAGTAATCAATTAAATTGTACTATTTTTGGTAGCGCAACTAATTGACTAAACTATGTTATTTTTTATTTTATTTTTTTAATTATATTATTTTTTTTTGTGGTTTTTTTCTTTCTCTTAAATAAATTCTAATCCTGAATATAACTGTAACACACATCAAAGATATTTTAAACAATAAATTCTATCATTAGTTTCACTTCTCAAAATATAAAAAACACATTTTTTAGTTAATTGGGATGAGAAGATTGATTTTCTTATATTAAAGATTAGTATCAATATGACAAATTAAACATCTATAAATTCTTATCTCGATAGAAACTTAAATCCAAGCTTATCATAATGTCATATATATACACGATTACCCAAAAAAACAAATTAACTTATCATCATATGTATATGAACCATTTTCATCTAATTTTCTTGAAATTACAAACTTTATAAATAATTGTCTTCAATTAAACTTGGATTAGTGAACAAAAAAAACTTTACAAATTACGGATTTTCATAGTGTTAAAAAATAATTGCACATTGAATTGGTGGTAAAAAGTCAGGTATTTCATGATTTTCTCTATGATCTTGATGGAGTGATGACAAAAAGGCATGCCCTTTCAGCAGAACTTCTGTAACAGTAGATATCTAGATATAGAACGTGCATGGAAGGAGTGGTTTCGTTGGTAATATTTATCATGAATAGGGGATCCAATTGAGATTTTTGTTTTTTGGGGGACTCGACTGACATATGAATTATAGGTGGGAGACAACCATGTCCTTCACCGGAAAAAGAGCATGTCACCAGAAATCGTGCGAGCAGAATTCAGAGGACGACTCCCCTGCCTACAGATACAATAACCAACCTGGTGAAGAACAATTTGTTAACCTCACATGGGTTCGAGAATCCAATTGTTCTTTGCATTATCGCCCATGTTTTGGAGAATTTGCACTCCTGCCTTCTATAGAATTATTATTACTGGACTTCTAATTAACATTAGCATGGACTCGGGCATGCTTTTTCCTGTAAAAATCAATGTTTAGGTAATGTAATTACGTTTTAACTAAATAAAATAAATAAATAATGATAGTGAACCATGATAACTTAGAGAAAAAAACTTAAAAGCATAAAATTGAATGAAAAAAACCAGTTTAAATCAACCCAAAATAACATGACAGATATATAACCTTTTATATTTATATATATATATATATATATATATATATATATATATAGTTTCTAACAACATTTCAATCATGATAGGATAGTTTTTACAAGGAAATATTATTTCTTTATAGAAATTCATCTTCTACATTGCATTCGATGGCTTCCAAGTCTTTAGACTACACTGATTTTCTAAAGCATGATGTGCCTGTAGACAATAAGAAGACTAGCATTCTAGTCAGATATATGCAAATTCAGACCTCTGAAAAACAAACAAAACATACACGTTGCAGCATCAGATGTAGAATCCTCATTAGCAGCTACTCCACACACAAATTCTCAAGTCTAAGTCTAAGACAAAATGAACATCTGAAGCATCGACCTTGCACCTTCCTGCTCCTGTCAAAAGGAAGTAGGGTTTTAAAAGTACCTATTGCATCACAGGAATTGATCCTCCAGCAGCGACTATCTGCTGCTCCAGCTACAAAGTCCAACAAAGGGGAGTAAAAATGAATACTAACATTAAGATACTAAAATCACTTATATTACAATATATTCAGATATTGAACAAGCAAGCTGTTTTTGTGTTTCTTGATCACCAAAAAGACAAAAAGATAGTAAAGGAAACTCTTCCCGCAATTCTTCTTTACAACACAAGATCAGGAACTGGAAGTTAAATCAAATGAAGCAACGGACAGCAACGATGCTGTTGAAACAGATGAAGCAATTTTTTTCAAGGCACGTAGAGCAATGAGCTTATTTTCTGTCGTATAAACGGATGAAATAGATGGTGGGAATGCTTTCTTTGATTATCAAATACCTCCTGGGAAACTAAAAACTACCTTAAACTTACCTTGAATAAAGCTTGAAGATTGTTCTTCAGTTGAATGCACTCGTGATTCACTTGTTGGAGACATCTCACACACCTGCACCAACAATTTTTAAATCCATCAAAATCCCCTACAACCATCGTATACTTGAATAAAAGCACACAACTGGATTATTCATATGCAAGAAGATCCAGATGACCATTCTTAATATCACATCAGTGAATCAAACTCCAGTCACAGATGCTCAGACACTTTGACAGATTGATAATGTAATTTTATTCTATATAAAAAGCCATATAAGATTAAACCAATTAATTAGCATAAATAAATAACAGTTTACATCCCCTAGCTTCCATCTAAGATTAACAATTGAGAGGACCAGACTAGGATACCCATCCATCATGATCGAGTGAAATTTAAATTAAAGGAAAAAGTTCAATTTGATTTTTTCACCTAAATCTTGTATGATCTCCAATAAATCAGCATCCTTGGTCGAGGGTTTTATATATAATAGAGAAACTTCCAAGCGCAAATGGCTAACGTTAGAAGGGCATGCACTATAAGGGTGAAGAGAAGCTTACCCGTCACGGTTTTGGCCTTCACAGTGAGTCTTGAAGGCAATGCAGACATTTTGAATTCTTGCTGCACCAATGCTGTTAACCATACAAAGGAATACTGTAAGCAAAACAAATAATAAAAGAAAAAAGTGACACAAGTTTCGAAAAATCCCTGGGAATGTATTAGACCATCACTAACATTGTTGCAGCAAATGGATTCAATAAACATCTGTGTGCGATCCTAGAAATGACTAGAGCACCAATCAGGAAATGAGTTTGAAAGTTACCTAGAACTACTACCCTTCAGTTGATGAACATGAGAATCTACCTGCTTGAAATCTACAATCTGCTGTTCTCTGAACGTACAAGAAATAACCCAAATAAGCAATTTTGGAATCAAACTTGGTAGATATATCAGAAATCCAAGAAACTAAAGACAATAAAGGTTATGGGACAACACACTCACAAAGCTTTGGCCATATTGTTAACGAGCTTCTCACAATCTTCAAAGAAAAGAGACACCACTTCCACCACAAAGCCAGGACTGCTCTCATCTTGCAGCCTCTGCAACTGAGTAAACTGATCGTCCACAAAACCCTTCTCAAAACCAAAAACACCCATTATTTTAAAAACAAAAGATCAACCAAGAAGCTTATTCTACCAAAGCTTAAGCTTAATCGATTTTGTATTCTAAAGAAATTAAAAACAAAACAAAAATGAGTTCTTTTTTGTGTCCTAATTATGATTTTCCCAGAAACACTCTCCATAGAATTAACAGACAGGATGTTTAGAAAGGAACAACCAACCATCCTTTTAAAAAACCCAACGAAACAGAAAGAGAGATGTATACACTGACCTCTCGGTAGAGAAAAGCTGAGAAATCAGCAATCTGTCCCCGCAACTGACTGAGAAGATCCATGGATTTGGGTTTTCAAAGAGTAAAATGTTTACAGGGACAGGGAGTAGTTGACAATACTAACATCAATCAATCAAAAAGAATTCTTTTCTGGCTTCGCCTTAAATAGTCAAGTACATATGACTTTTAGGAAATGCTCAGGTTTCCAGGAAACTCCCTGATGAGTTGCCCAAAACTGAGAGGAAGCAGGATTCTCCAAGTGGATGAGCCATTCAATTATTCACTGTTTTTGGCCTTTTCTTTTCTCTCTTCATCTTGTTTCTGGGTAGTAACTGGTGCATAAAAGATTGGATTCCATGGAAGAATAAAAAATCTTATCTTTGCACTACCAGCTCATGGTCGGCTCAATCCAGGTGAGGTGTTGTCCACTTTGGCCACTAAATTTATAGTTTTTTCCCAACTCCCACGAAAGGCACTTCATGCGTTTGTGACTTTGACAATCCTTGTAAGCCTAACACCATTTTAGAACTCATCCGATGTAAGATCGTGCCTAAAATTAACATCAGAATCGTTTGATTCTTGATTTCATCCACAACCAAATCATGGTATCAATTTTGTTCTAAATCTAGAAAATATTATGTTATTTCTCCAAGTTATGTTACGAGTGGACCTAAAATTTCTTGAATATAAAAATAAATCAAGATAAATAAATAAATAAATCCAAGTCTATGGATAGAAAATAAAACTGGAAACCAGTGATAACATAGTTTGATAATATATATATATATATATATATATATATATATATATATATATATATATATATTTTATTTAAAAAAAATCAATATGTTACATTTTAAAAGATTATCCCACGTTATTGGATAATCAATATTGTTCGATAATAAATCTTTATTTTCATCCAGAATATCGAATGATTTTTTTTTATATGAAGTTATTTGAAATGATGAGATTTTGTATCTCTGATAAGATTACATATTAAAACGAAATTGTTTAACCAATTCCTTAACTAAAAGACCCCTTTTCTTTTTCTAAGTCCATGCCCTGATTCAACGATCCCAGTTCCATTCCAACATTAAACCTAGCGAGAGGTTGGTGCTGCAATTCTTAACCTCTTTTTTTTTTTAGGAAAATTTGTCCTGAGGATTGTAATTAACAAAATTAATGTATATTTTCAACATAATTTTTAGACCCAATTCAGTTCAAGGGTCATGTTCAGGGTTTTGATCGGATCACTGGATCGTTCGAGTTCATTTTAAAAAAAAAATTAAAATGATGTTGTTTTAATAAAAATAAAAAAATAAAATTCAACGGGTTGCAACCGGGTTTATGACCGGGTCAATCATGTTGTTGGATCACACCAGGTTTTTTCTTTTCCTGTTTTTTCTTCAACCCGGCCCGGTTCCAACTCCAGATTAACCTATTAGGTCGGATCAAATTTTAAAACTATGATTTTCTATATTATAAGAAAATATTATTTTTTAAAAAATAAACTTGGCTACATATAAGGTCATTTATTAAGAATTTATTCTTCAATGAAGAGGTTACCAATAAACATCATGATTGGAATGTATATTATTGGCTCCCTCCAAATTTACCATTAATAAACATCATGATTGGAAGGTATATTATTGGCTCCCTCCAAATTTACCATTAATTTCACTCATTTAGTGGCAATACAAGAAAGAAAGTCTAAGAGTTGCACATCAAAGGAAGTAGAAAAACAATGAATAGCTCATTTGCTCACATAATTTATTATGCAAGCATCAAATAAAGATAGTGCTTGAGAATATAATTAAAACCGTATTTCTTATAAATTTTAATTTTTTTATTTAAAATTATTTTTTTATAGTTTCTAATTGTTTTGATACGCTGATATTAAAAAAAATTAAAAATTAAAAAATATAATATTTTCATATGTTTATAAATTAAAAACACTTTAAACTATAATTATTATCACATTCTCAACTACCCTTTACAAATAACCTACTGAATCATTGCTGTAGTAGAAACATAATGGCTATTCATGGAGAGGCAACTTTATTTGGATACCAATTCTTAAAAAAAAAAAAAGACAAGACTAGAGAGAAAAAGAATGGCTGCAACAATGAAATGATTTTGTATTGAAATGAAAAGGAAAAATAATTTCAGAAGAATTAATAAGCATTTAAAGGATTGTAAGTGGGTGTTTGGTATTTTAATAGATTTTATAGATGTGCTTTAAAAAAAATTATAAAAAAATTATAATTATAGGTTTTGCTCAATGAGAAAATTTTTAATAAAATTTATACAAAACTATAATTTATATTGATTAATTAAATATTTTTAAAATTAGAATTAAAGTAAACATAATTTCAAATATATCACATCACATTCTCAAACGGTCAATAAAATTTATGAATAGGGGGAGAGGGGATGATAACCACTATAATAATTAATTAAAAACAAATGTAACTGATAAAATTAAATATAGCACATAACCATTGATATTACTGTATTTATTATTGAAATAACACATTAAAAGCTAAAAAAGCAGTGACTATATGGCTGTAAATCATAGAGAAGTCTATTTATGATGCAACATTAATGCATGCTATAATTTTGTTATAAAAAATATATATTCACCTCAATGTATTGGAGGAAAACACTTGTCCAATTATGAGCTTTAAAAATTTGAACTTAGTACATAGTTTTACAGAAATATTATAATAGTGATTGATTTTTAAAGTATTTTTATTTAAAAATACATCAAATTAATGTTTTTTTTTAATTTTTTAAAATTTATTTTTAACACTAACACATTATAACAATCTAAAAATATATATAAAAAAATTATTTAAAAAAATATATTTTTTAAATCCACTCACAAATGTGGGAAGGTACAAGTTACTTATCATAAGAATCCATTTAATACATAAAATAAATGAATAATTCGAACAATTGATGCAAGAACATATTCGAACCAAACTAAACTTGAAGAAATCGAATACTTGAACCTGGAAGACAAAACAAACAAAAAAACAACTAGAACATATATTTGAAGACTAATTGAACTTGGAATTTGCTGGAGGATGAATTTAGGAATCCTTGTACAAATCAAGTGGTGTTGAGAGCCATGCCACTGCTAAAAACAGAGTATTTTGGCTCGCACATATGAATGATTACTGCTCTGGTGGACTGAATCCCTTGGTGTATCTTGCTTGGGCTACTAAACCCAATTAGCCTGTTTGTTCTTTAATGGCCATTTTGTACCGATTGACTTTTTTTCTTTTTTCCCAGTATCCAATTCCTATGTAACGCAGACAAACGAAACTATATACTGGTAGGATAGGGAGCACAAACCCAAATCTGATCCTAGTAGTAAACTTCACCATGGTCCCCAAGCTAGCACCTTCCAAGAATTTACGAGTCTCCATCCGCAAAATGTATACAGAGAGGGGAAAAACACTAGGGAAGAACATGTCAGATGCACGGAAAGACTAATTAATTTGAAGGGCTTCCAAAAATCAGGAGGGCTCAAGCTCAAAATCGTGAATAACAGAAGAAAGCGTGTATGCAATTGGGAAACAGAGTTGGAACTCTATACTCATGATTCTTTTATATACATGTCGTTAAGTTCTAGGACTCTACCCTGTACATATAAGTTGGAAAACAATGGCATCCTTTTCCTTTTGTTCCAAAACATTCTCTCTTGATGTTTCCCATTTATGTACACAAGTTTAGAAACATCGTCTTTCGTTTGTTTCATGAGCTCCCTCTTCTTCTTTTTCCACCTCTGATATGCTGTTTAGCTGCTCTCACTCTGATTTCACATGTGAGCATGAGTTGGTACAAAATTTGGCAATACCATCCCCTTGTTTTCACAGAAAACGTATGAAATCTGAGGTTCAAATACCCAAGTGGCCAAGACTTGCTTCATCAGAACTGCCGAAAGAGACACTGAAATGGTGATTGATCTCAAAACCCAAATCAACCTGTCAGGTCAATTGATATGTCTGTTCTTGGGTGAGTTGTACTCCTCTGCACCAAGGAGTTTTTCATTAGGAAAAGCTTTTCGAAAAAATGGCAATCGGATTTTTTTCATACACTTCAAGCAGCTAAGGTTACCATTCAGAATCTGGACAACCTGCAATCCAAGTTCAAAGGCAAATCAGCGTATTTTTAAGTCATCTTATGCAAGCGGTTCAATTGTAGACTTTGGAACACAAAGTTAATACAGCCTCCAAGAAAGTGCTTCATCATAATAAGATTGAGACCGACAAAATATTTGAAAGACAAGATTTTTGAGTTTTATACCATTTAAGTCCTATTTGGATGTTTATCTGACAGCAGGGGTTTAATAATTAGTAACTGATACGGATAGTAACAAATGATCTTGACTTTCTAGTAAGATGGCACACCTGAATCATGTGAGGCCGCCGTATCGAAGATTGTTGTATGCATAAAGAAGCAGCCAAGAGCACAAGATTCATTTGTCGAGCATTATAATCATCAACAAGAGCAGGATCAACTAGCTCTCCAATCTCATTGTTCTTGAGTAACGGTTTTGCCTAAAAAATAAAATCAACCAATTCATAATTAGCACCCTCTCAGTACATTGCTACAGTTGTTCTTTCCGAGTTCTTGGCTGCATACAAGCAAGAAAAGGTATATGAAAATCATACCCACAATACAAGGCTTTGCTGCGAGTAATCCAGAGCTCGCCGTCCCGTGACTAGTTCCAACAGCAGTACACCGAAGGCAAAAACATCAGTTTTCTCGTCTACTATTCCATGCATCAAGTATTCCGGAGCAAGATAACTGTGACAGGCAGAAATTGAGGTAATAACTTCAAACAGTCAAATATATATTGAATAGAAACAGTACAAAAGGGAAATAAGTCTTAGCTTTACAAACCCGAATGTGCCTTCAAATTTGGAAACAGTGTGGTGAGTCCAATGCTCTGGTAGCCACTTTGCAAGACCAAAATCACAAATCTGAAAAAAAAATAGTTAGGTTGTTTCTTTTTCGCTGAAAAACACAATTTGTTATCCATCTAGAAAGGAAATCAAGAATAATAAACAGAATCTACTGCTTGATACCTGAGGCTCAAAGTCCTCTGTAAGCAAAATGTTTGCAGCCTTAATATCTCTATGTATTATTCTTCTTTGGCAACCCTCGTGAAGATAGAGTAAACCATGAGCTGTCCCTAATGCAATCTTATACCTGATATGCCATGTCAATCTCTCTTTTGAACCTATAAAATTTAGCACTTGTTAGAAAACGAAAAGCATTTAAAAATGGAGAACTTGGCATTCAAGAACTAACCATAAAGAACTGATGCTAAGCTCCCATGCGGAGACAATTCAAGAACAAGGTGCATTCCTCCTTCAATTCCATAACCAATCAATTTAGCTGTATTGGGATGGTTCACATGGGCCATAATCCCCATCTCAGATAAAAAGTCCCCAATAATCTCATCAGTTGTTCCTCGTGTTAAACGCTTGATTGCAACAATTTTCCCATTTTGCAAACACCCTTTGTAAACTTCAGCATAACCGCCTTTTCCAATCAGATTTTCTACACAAAAGAAAAAAAAAATCCTTAAAACAGTTTATTCTATTATCGAACAAAAACCTCAACATTTCTGAAAATTAAGCCATACCATCACAGAACAGAACACGAACCTTGGCTGAAATTGTTTGTCGCGGCTTGGAGCTCAGAGAGAGTGAAGTTCATCCTTGGAGAGTTAAAATTGCTCGAATCAGAATTCGCAAAGAGATTCGTTATAATGGTTTCTCTCATGCTACTGCTCTTTCTCATAGAGAGCTTTAGGACACCGAGAGGATGCAATGTTGCTAAAGATTTCTTCGATCTACTTCTAAGTAATTTGACAAATCCATGCCAACGAGAGGCATGTTTTGAAACCTTTTGCGCAGCCTCAGCATCCGATGTGGGGTCCTTTGAAGAACAACTCTCTGATTCTTCACTCTTAAAGTAGTCTTCAAGAACTCCAACCGGAGAGCTTGCATCCTCCTTTTTCTCCATATATATATATATCTAAAACATGCGATAACTTAGTATATTGCAATAGAGAAATGTAGAATTGAGACGTGTAATGGTGGAGATGTTACCTGGACCAGGAAGGGGCAGAGACAGGGAAGACAGAGTATTGGGTTTTTGCTTTATCCACTAGTTAACAACAAACAGCTGATTTTAGCAAGTGTGCTCCCCTGTTTTCCCTGGTGAGAGCAAGGCATGCGAAGAAAGAGGGGGGGATAGATGACATGAAAGGAAAACAGAGGCCTAGCGTCAGTGAAAAGAGAGTGGCAACAAAAGAAGATATTTCAGGCCATAGGATAGGAACCTATCACAACAGATAGATACCAGTGAAAACATAAAACAAAGATGCTTCAACTAAAAACCAAAGATTTCCCCAGGCAGGGAATATAAGAGAAGAGACTAGGAATAAAAGGAGTGCGTAAATAAAAATATATAAAATACTAGTTTAGGTAGTAGAAGACATTTTTTTTTTATTTTGTATCTAAGCAGTAAATGAAAGTAGAAGAGAAGGCGAGAAGGAGAATCCGAATTTTGTCAGAGAGATTCGCAGGCAACGTAGCATCAAAGCAGAGGAAGGACACAGAGAGAGAGAGAGAGAGAGAGAGAGAGAGAGAGAGAGTTGTAGTTAAATTCGCAGTCACTCTTTAAAACATGTCGCCCCCAGATTGAGTTTTCTTTTTCTTTTTTTTAAGTAGCACGGTGGCTGAAAATATTTTTTTTAATAAATAAATAAATAAAACGGGTTGATTTGAAATGCAGGTTCAACCGGCACCACCCATAGAACCATTTTTTTTAAACCGATGGTACATGTAACACATGCATCAGCATGTTTATTTTTTGCGTTGGTCACTTGTGTGCTAGAGCTCATTATTTTATTTTATTTTATTTTGCTGGTAATTCTAACACACACGCTACCATGTTTAAAATTTATGCGGTTTACACGTGTAATGTGTTGCCACCTTCACATTCAGCTCTAAAGTCAGCTTTTTTTGTGTTTTATTATTTTTCTCGTTGATTTTTAAATAATTTTATTAGTGTTATTATAGAAGCTTAGAAGCGTTTTTTTGGCTTTTCATTTTTCTCTCTCTCTCCTGCTTTGTTTATTGTGTACCCATTTATTCATCTTTGTTCTCTGGTCAAATTGCATTTGGTCTCTCAATTTTTATATTTAGTTAACTTTGGTCTCATTATTATGATCTAAATAAGATTAAATACCTTTATTTCTGGTTGTTTTATTTGAAAATAAATATTAAATTGATTAATATCTAGTGAAATAATATCTAAAAAACTAACTTAGATAGGAGCAAAGGATAAAGAGTTTATTATAAGTCAAAATCATTAAAAACCAAAAACATTATAAGTATATCCATTCATGTATCCACTTGTTAGTGATCATCATAACTTTTTATATAGAAAAAAAATATTCTAGAAAACCCTTATAATGCTAGAAAGAAAAAAATTAATTAGGAAAGATAGTTGCTTTAAATAGAAAAATAAACTAGAAAAGCATCATAATAATGAATAGAAAAATAAAAATAAAAATAAAAAATATTTGTTTTTCTAAAAAGCTTTAGCACAAATCTTCATGAGTTGAAGGAATCCATAATTAAGTTTAATCTTTAATTGAAAATTACCCTTCATCAAGAACATCATTTTATATATGGGCAACCTCATCACGAGTCCCCAAAACCTTTGTACCAGTCACCGTATCATAAGTCTCTGGCATGACTTTTTGATGTAGTCTGCTTCATTATAGATCTCTAATACAATACTTTTATGTAAGTCATCTCATCGCGAGTCTTATCAACAAGATTTTGAATTATATCAATTGAGACAGATGAAAACAACATATTGGTTCATAAACATCTTTTTTTTTCCAGGAATCTCTTATCCTCTCTTACACAAACACATTTTGTTATACAATTTCTTTTAGTCATAATTGTTTTGTAGAACGCAATCAAATTAAGTAGCCACTAAGAATTGTTGGGCTATCTTAAAGCCATGATTCCTTTACAATACACAACAAAAGAAAAATAATCATCAATAATTGTTGATCTCTGATATTAATTGACACAGACATGAGCGAAAGATAAAGAATTTATTACAAGTTAAAACTCACAAATATAAAAAATACCATAAATATATGGAGACTCTTGAAATATTTAATTTTATTTATTAATACTTTTACTTGTCAGAAGACTTTCATAACCCTTTATACATATATAAACTTAGAAAACCTTACACTGGAAAGGAAAAAAAGACTAGAAAAAATACTTCCTTCAAATTAAAAAAAAAAACACGCCTAGAAAAGCATTATAATAAAAAAAATATTTATTTTTCCGAAAAATCCCATGCATCAAAAACACATTTAGACGTCAGGCTCGTTAGCTTACTCAGTACCTTAAGCATGACCTGACAGGAAAGGGATAGGCTTTGGATATGAATAACACAATATCAAAAGTTTCTTTCGTTATACTATCTGTACGCCTTTATTATTTTGTTTTTTTTTTAAAAAAAAAAACAGGGTAAAAAAAAATCATCAAGACATACCTTAACTTTGTTTTGGATACATCTTCTATTATCATAAAAATCCCAACAAAATAATCCCAATCATAATTTAAAAAATCACAAGATCATAATTAATTATAAATTAAATTTTATTTAATAATTTTTCAAGATATAATTAGAATTATCTCGTTAATATTTTACTAATAACACTAAATGTAAAAATCAGAGTTTAATGTGTCTTCAATGAGTTATTATTTCTTTTTTCTTCTTCTTTCATTTCCTTGTTCTACTACGTGACTTTATTTTTATTTTTATTATTGGATATTAAATAATTTCTTTTAATCATTAAATCTTTATAAAATTCAGAGGTTATTTTTTTAGATTAATCAACTTGCAAAAAAAAAACATAAATTTTGAAACTTAATTAAAACTAGCTGTTTTGTTTAAAATATAATATTTTCCGAATATTTTTTCTGCTATTCTTTCAAAAAATTATACCAAACTTTAATACTTTTCAAAAAAGATTTAAAAGATGGAAGAAAAGGAAAATGGTTTCCTATACATAAGCCTTTATCTGATTCTTGTGATTCGCAAGAGGAATTGACAGGTGAAATGGTCAGAGACGCTTCTTTTTGGTCTCCTCGGGGACGGGCTGCTGCCTGCTGCCTCGGATCATTGAAGCACGAGTTTGTTTTCTGTTTTTTAACAAGTAATTGCCATTTGGATTTTTATTATTGTTTCTACGAATATCATCATGAGAGAATCTTGGATTATCCACCACCGTTTTTTATAGCAACCGATGGACAATGCAAGCCATTTAAAATATTAATTTTTTATTCTTATTTTTATATTATTTTGATATACTATATCAAGAATAATATGAAAGTGTAATTTTCTCACACGTTGAGGTCCAAGGCCTTCTTCACGGGTAGAGCTGAACATAAAAATTATAAGGGCCCTTGGCTACCATAAAAATTATTTAATAAAATTCTACAACTTGTCTAGAAGGAAGGGTAAAAAGTTCTAAAATGGAGTTTTTAAGTATTTTGATATCATATATTATCAAAATATATATATATATATATATATATATATATATATATAATTATAACAATTACATCAACTAAAACATCACTTTAACTTAACTGTTCGCGTGAACAATGAATCATGTTGATATTATTTTAATTTTTTTATAAAAAATTATCTCACAACTTAGTTGATTAAAATACGTGGAACAAGTCTAAGATCGTGAGTTCGAGCAGTGGTGGGCACAAATAATTTTTTTTTTTTGCATTGGAGATCCGATATGTTTTCTTACTTTTCCAAAGCTTTTTTTTTTTGTTTTGAACTTGTGTATTTGATAAGGTTAAGCCTTAATAATTCTTAAACAATTTAATTTAAAATTTAAGTTTAATAAAGAACCATGTCATGATTTTACAAGTTTGAACTATTGTACCGAGTTTAATGACATACTCGTGACCTTTTTTAATTTGCACTTTGATTTTTGTTGTTTTTTTATCTTTTTTTTTATTTTATCATTTTGTCTTATCCTTTAATGTTGTGTTTTTACTTGATTTTATCATTTAATATCAAGTTGATTATAAAATAATTTTTATACTTTTTATTAAGTAATAATATTTATATATATATATATAATTAATTTAATTAGTAGAGTTCATAACCAGAATTACAAGTTTTGTGGATTAATTATAGTAGACCTCATATATATATTTTTTTCAAACCTTTTCAATTAATAAAATCATGTTGTAACATATTTCATATAATTTAATTTAAAAATTAAGCTTACCAAATATTCAGATTAAAATTCTCAAGTTTGAATCATTTTATTTAATCCAATGACACCAACAAAATGAATTTTCCTAACAGTCTTGGATATTATGTTTTACATTTAAATTTTATTCTTGATATAACAGACAACAACGATAGCACGGTCATTAAAGTAGTTACAACCATAACAAGGCATAGCTTTTTGAAACAGACTCCTCCGATTTGTCGGCCCATGAAGAGCCAGCTAGCAACGTTACTGGCCGAAGATAGATAGATAACAAGTTAACCACTAGCATTAGGCCAGCTCTCGTAGGTCAGAAGTTAAGAGGAGATTGCCGACACTTTCAGGAATATAATAAATCCATTTAGCAGGTGATCTATGCTACGAGTTTGGAATAGAATGTGCATTTAAAAGTTTGGTTATGATTATTTTTTAAAATATTTTTTATTTAAAAATATATATTAATAATATTTTTTTATTTTTTAAAAATTATTTTTAAAATAAGTACATAAAAATAATTTAAAAATATTAAAAATATATTAATTCAAAAAAAAATCAATTTTTTTTTTTAAATAATGCCTAACACTCCCTCAGAAGTTACTTTTTTTATGGTTTTATATTCGAGTCATGTGGATGCTAATATAATAGCCACTAGAAATTTATATATTCATTAATTTCAGAACCCGTAAAATTAGTCAAGATATGCACAAGCTGGACTGAATAATCACGTTAATAAAAAAAGATATAATAAGTGTTTGTTTTTGTATTTTTAAATCATTTTAATATTCTGATATCAAAAATAATTTTTATAAAATAAAAAAATATTATTTTAATAAATTTTAAAATAAAAAAAACTTCAAAAAAATCACTGTTGAACACCAAGTAAACAGTCATTACATCATGGTTGTTTGATGGGAGTCATTACAGCGGGTATTATTTATTGCATATTGAAGCCATGATAGCTTGCGGTCCTAAATCTAAGATTTCTAGTCTCAACAACAAGAATGTATAATATAATGTATTAAAGGCTCTTACCATTTATCAACCGAGACAGGCAGTACCACAAGATAAAATAAATAAATAAATTAAAGTATATAAATGGCACTAGCAACTAATCATGCGATTACTATGCTCAGCAACGTAACCCACCAATCTTCATAATCACTTCAACGTAATCAATACAATTAGCAGCACTGTCCACAAATCAAAACCCTCACGCAAGAAATTTGGATGACAGAAATCATCATGTGGACATCCTTCGACTGCAAATCAGTTTATTTTTATATCCAGTCAATCATACCGAGTCTAAAAAAAGAAGAAGAATTGTATATGTAGAAATTTCCCGGGAACTTTCTAGTGGTTGTACTTGGGTTGCGTATTCGAGAGTGTAATATCATTTATTTTTTAAAGTAAATTTTTTTTATAAATATATAAAAATTATAATATACTTTTGTGTGTTTATAATAGTTGTCTTTTAAAATATATTTTTTTGAAAATTTATATTTTTTTATTGTTTTAAAATTATTTTTGAAACCTGTGTATTAAAATAATTTAAAAATTAATATTAAATGAAAAGAAGAGGGCTTGAAACGCAATTCCATCCTCGACGCTATCCATTCACATCGCTTCTCTTTTAAGTTTAATTATGAAGAAAGAAAAGGCTGTAGAATAAAAATCTTAGGTTACCTTTTTATACAAGAGGTTGATTCAGATGCAAGCAGTGTCACCTTTAATCTGCTCCTGGTTGATTGCCCGTTTCCGTCTGACGTTAAGGCTGATTTGCTACGATAGCTGATGGGTTTGCTATGTTAACAAACTTTTCCTTTTTTATTTTCTCAAGTCTCTTTTTTTCCCAACAAAAATACAATAAATTTTTGAATGGGCTTGAAATTATAGTAATGGTTATAGTTAAAACATTTTTTGTTTATAAATATATTAAAATATATATTTTTATTTTAAAAAATTATTTTTAAGATCAATATATCAAAATGATATAAAAATATTAAAAAAAATTATTTACAAAAAAAAACACAATTTACATTTACATTTCCAAAGATGCTTTTTATTTGTTAAATATTCCCTACCTCACTGTCCTTTTCCAGATCCAAGAGGTCATCTTGGGTAATTGAATTTTTTATTTGATAATATATTAAAAAAATATTTTAAATATCAATACATCATAATAATTAAAAAAATCAAATCAAATAAGAGCATGGGTATGATTGTGAGAAAAACTAAGTTGAAAATAGATTGGGAAATATAAATATAAAGTTTCTAAAATTCATTAAACAACAAGGACAGAAATATAACCGATGAGGAATTACTCTACAAAAAAGGGCTAAGGCCTTAACGTCAAGGGTGGCTCGTTGTTTCGTCAGGCCCAGCCCAGTCTATACACGTGGCTTTAAACGTCAACCAATGGCGAAGGGGCACAGGATCTTTGTAGGCTGCTTCAATCTTTACAGGACTTCCTCCTTTCCAAGAAAAGCCTAACGAGCTTTTCCTACCCTAGAAAGGGCTGAGCTTCGTGGTTGTGCTATGGCAGCTTCCAGGAAACTGGGCTTTCCACCCTTTTCTTTCAATTTAATCGTTGTGATTAAGATCATAGATTATTATATAATGAATAAACACTTCTCTTCTAGAGGTTCGGCCGTTGACCTTGAATTAGTGGTCCGCTAGTCAGTTGCACATAAATAGTTGTTAGTAGAAAAATGCCATATATATATATATATATATATATATATATATATATATATATATTTTTTTTTGAACATTCTTTAATAAAATGCCAAAAAATATATATAAGTATTGTTAGTGCTTGCTACAGCATTTAAGAAGAATTGATACTGTAAGGAAAAATAAATGCATGTGTTTACTAAAATAAAAACTTATTGTTTTGCTCAAAATACACCTTATCATTTAAATAAAATGATATTATTTTAATAACTCTATGTTAATTAGGGTTTTAACTTTTATTTTTAATTTTAGGTAATAATCATTTGAGTTTGTTAAATTAAATCCTCGATTGAGTCTGATTTTAGAAATCAATTTAATTTTATCCTTGTGAAAGTTTCAAAAGGATCGTTTGATTTGAGTGTGTTTTTCAACTTGATCTCTAGTGTTGGATATTTTCAATTCCATCTTTGAATAACATTTAAACTACTAATTTTTTCAATTTTAACCTTAATTTTAACTTAATTTGGTACCTAAATATGCATGTATTTTGCAGAAAGGTCATTGATCTTGAATTATTTTAATTTGGCCCTTAATTGACCCCTAAATTTTGATTTTCTTATAATTTTGCCTTTGAGTTCATCCTATTGAGTTTGTAAAAAATAAATTTGGTCCTCTAAAATCTCAACCTTCTCAATTAAGCCTAATTAGGCTTTTAAATTTACTTTTTAACCAATTAAATTCTTAATAAAATTAATTTGACCCATTAAAAGTCTAATTAAATTCTTACAATTAATTAACTCTTTTAATTTTGAACAAAAAATAATTTTTAAAATTAATTATATTTTTAATTAGACCCACAATTAAATCAAAATTGGCTTATGAAAAAAATAATTAAATTCTTATGATTAATTTTTATACACATTTATCTGATATTCAATTAAGTTAACCTTAAATATACATTCTTCTTCATTTTCCATTCTTTCAAGGGTGCAAATGAGCTTTCAATTTTGCACTTGAATTCCTCTTCAATGTATCTTTGCCAATCAAGTTGCTGGTTCTCCTTTATTCTTCTTTATTTATTTATTTTTATTTTGAAGGGAAAATAATAATTTTGAGGGAATTCAAAATTGAGTTATGACATTAATTAAAAATAAAATTCCTCTTTTGTTATGTATTATAAAAAAAATTTACATGATTTTTTCATATTAATTATTCTTTTGTTTTTTATGACATACAAATTATCAAGTCATGATTTTTATTTTTTTATTGAACCTTGATTTTTAGATTATGATAGGTTTATGTTTAAAAAGTAATGATTCTCATAAAAATATATTTCCATCAAAACAAAAAAGAAATAAATAAACAAGGAAAGATAATTTTGATTGAAGAGATACATTCTCCTTTTAATTCAAATGATTGAGATTTTTATAAATATTTATTTTAATAGTCTTTAGTTTTTTTGTTCAATAAATGTTTTTTTAATAAAAAAATATCTTTTTGCAAAAACAAAAAAAAAAGCATTAATAAATAATAAAAAATTCGTCTGACTAAATATATTTATTTTTTCAAAACCTAAATGTTTTTCTTCCTTATAAATATTTATTTTCATTACAAAAGAACTAAATAAAATTTTATTTTAAAAACTCCACACAACACCGCGGGGGTAAAAAAACTAATTATAAACCATGAAGATACAAATCTGCTTTAGGTTGCAACTTTATTTTATTCAACTCAAAATATTATATTAAAAAAAGAGAAATTGTAAATAAATCGTGATATGGGATGACCTGAACTTGCAATTTGAAAGGGTGTGATACAAATTGCACAGGGCTGAGAAAAATTACGAAACTAGGAATTGCATATCTGAGCGACTTAGATTTAACCCGATTGAAAGGATATTATGGTTGTTTTTTATTTAAAAATATATTAAAATAATATTTTTTTTATTTTTTAAAAATTATTTTTAATATTATCGTAATAAAATAATTTAAAAACACTAAAAATATATATTAATTTGAAGCGAATAAAAACTTAAAATTTTTTTTAAATTTTTTAAAAATACTTTTAAAACACAAAAACAAATAGAATTTAAATTTACTTCCCATGAAAATTGATAAGCCTTCAAGTTTTAATAACAATGATGGATCCACATTTGTTTTTTGGTTTGCTTTCAAGTAACCAAAAATAAAATAATAATCTAACAATCTTGAACTTAATTATACATTAAAACAAGATATATATGAGTTTATAGAGTTACCAAGTTCATTATTTATAGGTTTAGCCATTGTATCTGGATATATATGAATTTAACGAGCGGCTGGATCAACCATATCTAAATTCACCAAAATGCCTTGCATATGTATTTTTTAGCTTTGAAAAATACAAGTTGAAGATATTTTACTCAAATAAATTAAAAATTTATTGCTTATACTTTAGCCCATCCTCTTTATAAAGAAATCAATAAGCTATAAATATATTAGGAATTTTTTAAAGAAATGGAATCTCGATTATTTATTGGATATTTATTCTCATAATTTTTCTTTAAAATATTATTATACTTTTTTTAAAAAAAGATATTAAGTATTAGAGAGTTCCTATGTGTACTAAAATATATCTTTTATGGATATCAAGCATCAATTTTTTTAACTAAAACAAAATAAATAAATTATCAAAAACAAAATATTAACTAATTTTTTAAGATATAAATCTTATCCCATACAACTTGATTTTTTGGACAAATACTAATAATGTAAATGATTGTATTTGATGAAAATGGAGTCGAAGAAATTAATTGCAGTTCTTGTACAGTAATCAATCAAACAATTAATATCAATATCAATATAATCAACCGTCAATTTAAGTATGTTGCATGGTTAAACATATAGATTATTTATGTATTAATATATCTAAAATTTAATTAATACTATTTCACAATATATTAGAAAATTAACACATAAATTGGATCACTTTTGCCACGGGAATAAAATCTTAAACATTAATGCCGAGTTATAAAAAGAGAGAACACGAGAAACTTTTAACGAATTATAATTTTCAGCATAAATTTATGGTAAATTATTGTTAAATCTTAAAGCTTATATAATAAACTTTAATTTAAGATGAATATTCAATATTTGTTTAGTAAGATGGAAAAGCAAGAAAAAAAGAAGAGGAAACATAAAAACAATATTTAAAACTAAATTAGCCCACATTAAGGTCCTTCAATTTTATTTAAAAGTATGATAACATATGAGTTGAGTTATGTATTATTTTAATTCTCATTACTTTTTTAATTAAGTTATTTTTCTCAATAAAATCATGGATTTAAATTCGATATGCTTTAAGAAAATAAAAAGTATCATATATCTTAGAAATTTATAATACTTTCTTAGTTTAATTCTATGATATAAATTCTTTAAATTCAATTTCCATTAACAAGAAATTCAAACATTGATAACAAAAAAAAAATGCTATATAAATTATATAATTAAATGACCGGTTTTCTTTTTTGAAAATCTGAAAAATAAAAAATTATTTATTTTAAAAAAATTGTAAGAACTGACAGCTGATTTTCAAAGTTGTTAACATTGGCTGTTTTTATTGTTTATTAAAAATAAAATCAGAGAAATTTTAAAAAATAGAAAGACACCAAGTGGCCATAAATTATTACGTAACCTCTCCTTCCTGGAATCCGCTGGCCATCTGCAGGCCAAGTTTCTATCCATGCTGACTCTGATTTTTTTGAGATTTTTTTTGTGTAATTATAATTATTTTTTAAATTGATTTTTTTAAATATATTAAAATAATATTTTATTTTATTTTTAAAAAATTATGTATCAGAATTATTTAAAAATCACAATTTTTTTTTAGTTTAAAATAAAAAAATTTTATTTTTTTAAAAAATATTTTTAAAACAAAAGTATTTCAAATGTCAAAGTGGCAGCTGTAAAAGATATAATAAGATTAGAATTCGAAACTTTTCGTTAATCAAGTCAAAATAATTCATCAATTTCTCCACCAACTCCTCCACTCTTCTCCATGGTAGAACTCCATCCCTAGCAGCGTTGCCACCTCCCTTCCCAAATGTTCAATCTCCTTCTCCTCACCATCACTCTATCCCTTGTTCAAACTCAAGCTCAAAACAACACAGCACCATGCCCATTAAACTTCAACGTCCTCCGCAACCTGACATCTGCCGGCTCTAAACGCCCCCCCAATTCAGACACCAACCAGCAGTGTCAGTACATCCTTCAAGGACTTCGACTTGTTCAATCCCATTACCTCCAGCTTAACAACTCCTTCCTCCCTCCACTCGACTCTGCTGAATCATGCTGGAGCTCTTACCAGTTCCTCATCGATGATTTCCTTCCCAATTTCGATATCCGCTCTTCTTGCGGCTTCAACACTAGCTGGATCTCCCAGGGCTGTATGAACATCTCTACCAGGTCCCAGTTCGAGGCCATCGTCCCTGTCTCTGCTCTCAATGATGTTGCTTCCAACTGTAACCAGTCCCTTGAGAATAATTCTCCGTGCGCTGCTTGTACTACCAGCCTGTCCACGCTGCAAGCGAGGTACTTGACGGGAACTTCCATCGGGAATGTTTCGGATTGCCAGGCATATCCCTCCATTTATGCCGCGGCTTTTACTAATAGGTATGGACCTACTGATAAGGGCACAGCCAAGTGTCTGTTTTTACTTGAATTTTTTTCCAAGAAATCTAGCAAGAAAAGGAGCAAAGTCTTGATCTTGGGTGTTTTATTAGGGGGTGGTGTTGGGTTGTTGGTATTGATTGGTTTGTGCTGGATCTTTCACAAGAGGAAAAAGAGGGCTGACAAATTGGGGAGAGTACTTGAGACAGAGTTGGGTTCTGGGTTGGAGTCCATTAGTCAAAGTACTTCTGTGGTTAAATATACATTTGATGAGATTAGGAAGGCAACTAGAAACTTTTCTAGAGATAACATTATCGGGAGAGGAGGTTATGGGAATGTGTATAAAGGTGAATTGCCAGATGGTTCTCTAGTTGCTTTTAAAAGATTCAAGAATTGCTCGGCTGCAGGCGATTCTTCTTTTGCTCATGAAGTTGAGGTTATTGCGAGTGTCAGGCATGTCAATCTTGTTGCTTTGAGAGGATATTGTACTGCTACGAGTCCTTTTGAGGGTCACCAGAGGATAATCGTGTGTGATTTGATAAAGAATGGCACTTTGCATGACCATTTATTTGGGTCGAGTGCGGAAAAGCTTAGCTGGCCTCTCCGGCAAAAGATTGCTTTAGGGACCGCTAGAGGATTGGCTTATTTGCACTATGGAGCTCAACCGTCAATTATTCATAGGGATATTAAAGCAAGCAATATACTTCTGGATGAGAGTTTTGAGCCCAAGGTTGCGGACTTTGGACTAGCAAAGTTTACCCCAGAAGGAATGACACATTTGAGCACCAGGGTAGCTGGGACTATGGGATATGTTGCTCCTGAGTATGCTTTGTATGGGCAACTAACAGAGAGAAGCGACGTTTTTAGCTTTGGTGTTGTGCTTCTCGAGCTTTTGAGTGGGAAGAAGGCACTTATGGTGGATCATGAGGGACAGCCATCTATTGTGACTGATTGGGCATGGTCATTAGTGAGAGAAGGGAGAACTTTAGATGTTATCGAAGATGGCATGCCGGAGTCAGGGTCACAAGAAATTTTGGAAAAGTATGTTCTGGTGGCAGTTCTTTGTTCTCATCCACAGCTATATGCTAGGCCAACAATGGATCAAGTGGTGAAAATGTTGGAAACAGATCTCTCAATTCCCTCCATTCCAGAAAGGCCAATTTCTCTTGTAGCTGAGATGGATGATATTGAGAGAACTGCGAGCAGAAGCGCCTCTGGTCAGCTCTCTAGTCCAGCTGGCTACCAGCATTTCACATTCGAGAATGATCGCCCTTCTATCCGCAAGGAAGAAGGGTCAGGCTTTTCTCTTGTAGCTGAGATGGATGATATTGAGAGAACTGCAAGCGGAAGCGCCTCTGGTCAGCTCTCTAGTCCAGCTGGCTATCAGCATTTCACATTCGAGAATGATCGCCCTTCTATCCGCAAGGAAGAAGGGTCAGGTTCAGACTCTAGAGCGATAGAATAGCTGTGACATTAATGGTTTGATTGGCATGCCCGACTTCATTTATTTGTTGATTTAGAATGCATATCCTGGATTTGGAACCACTCCTCTCATTGTAAAGATAAATAGATCACAAGGAAAAGTTAATTCTTTTAGTTTAAATGAAGATGTGTATCATTGGATTAACAACTAAAGATGCATAATCTGACCTTCAGCATCACGTAAAGCTTCATGCCTTGCAAGTGCTAGAGGTAATAGTGTTACTGTATAGCATAATCAAGTAGCCATTTTCAATTTTTCGTCCGATTGAAGAATTTATCGTTTTTTGTTTGCTCATTTACTTTATCGCTGAGTAGACAGGCTGAATAGAGATTATAGCGAGTAGCCAGTATCTAAACATTGGTCTTTTGAGTGAACCCCTCCTCGGGGAGGCTATCGAAGGGTTGGTGGGCTGCCTTGCGAGTTTCCAAACCTTCAAGGCATGGCAGAAGCTCGCAGTACGTTTGGACTGTTATGGAGAGAAGGCTTAGTTTGTTTACCGAAAATAGCACGGTATTAGTCATGTTTGCAAGGTAAATCATATTTAGAGATGAGAAGTCTGAGCTGTAGGTCGCATAGTATGCACTCGGAAAGTTTATGCTGGCGTCTGGACACATTTGTGCGCTAGCGAGGCTGGCTGGAGAATGAACTGGACTGTCTTTGATTTCACAGAAAATGGAGGTATGGATTGATCGATTCATAGGATCCTAGGTCGGGACTGGCAATGCTTTGTATGATCAAAGAACGTATACGATTTCTGATCTCTGTTTCATGATGGTGTTTCTTGGAAGAAAATCCACAGAATGTATACGAGGAACTTGTAATGTTTTGAAATTAATAAGGTAGGAAAAGCCTAGAAAGCCCTTGAAGGCTTAGATGTAGGAATAAATTAAATGAGGGGTATAGTAGTAATTGGATAAATAGTTGATATATATATAAATAGAAAAAAAAAAAAACAAGAAGAGACCTGCAAAATTAGAGAGCAAAACCGTGAGAGAGAAGAGGGAGGAAGAAGAAGAAAAGAAAAGAAGGAAAAATAAGAGGAAAAGGAAAGGAGTTGGAGGAAATAAGTTTAAAGGTAAGATTTAAGTTGTTAAATATATAATTATGTGTTAATTAAGCTTTAATTTCAGTTTTGATGAATGTTAGGGTTTTGAGAATTTATGTTTTGGGTTTAATTGATGAATTAAATTGAAGGTTAGGGGTTGATTGTGTTGGGTAATTGATTATTAAGTTGATTATGGAAGATTATGATGATTTTGAGTTATGGTTTTATTTGAATGATGAATTTGTGTTAGAAATCAGGGGATAATAGTAGGTGATCTGTTGAAATTCTGGGTTTGAGGTTGAAGATGATGAAAATTCAATTTGGTCCCTCAATTTCCGAAAATTACAGTTTAGTCCCCGAACTTTGGAAAATTACAAATTGATCCCTGGAGCATATTCCGAGATTCTGAACAGAATAACATATGAATTATGGACAGAATTACTGTATAGATAAGAGAATTTAATACTTTCAATTTAGTCCTCCAATTTGACAAAAAGTACGATTTGACCCTAAAAATTTAGTAAAATTTCAAAATGATCCCTGGAGCATAATGATACATCCTGGACAGAATTGAGGATTAATTAAGGTCAGAATTTCAGTGTATTCATGGATTTATGACAAATTTCAGTTTGGTCCTCCATTAGATGAAAATTACAATTTGGCCCTATAAATATAATAAATTCCAGATTAGTCCCTAGCTGTAATATTAGCTTTTGCAGATTAGTTTGATGAATAATTAAGGGTTATTTAGTGAATTATTACCAATTTTATTAGTTGTTTTTATTATGGATTAGATTTCGGGAAAACCGTTAGATTTTGGGTTTTTGAGAAAATTGTCTAGTTAGTTCAAAAACCATATAGGGTTACGGTATACACCCTTAGTTAAATTTATTAAATAGGTTAAATGTTCTTTCGAGTCGTTTTTGAATATGTCTCCTTTGTATTCAGATAATCCTGATATTCTACCTGCAGGACGTCAGTAGGATTTTCTTTGATTTCAGCTTGTGAGTGTTGTTTGCTTTTGAGTCAGGTGAATGGATAATTTTTCATATGCATGAGAAATACTATAAATATTTGATTTGTTAATATGAATTGGATCATGCTTCTTGATAATATATATTGATTATTATCCTTGTTATGATAAAGCATGATCAATTATTGAATCTGAATTCTTGATATGAACCAGTATATATTTTGAATTGAATTCTGAATTGATAGCTCCTCATTTGATTGATGTCATGAGTTGAGCTTTGAGATATGAATATGTTTGTTTGATTATGATTATGAACCTATGGTATGTCAGTCAGAATACCCATGCTAACAAGGTAGTGTTAGTCTTTGTGCACATCGTATCTGAACCCTAGTTGGTCGGGGGAGTCACCAACCTGTGTGGACTGATCATCCCACAGTACGGAGCCTCATGCTTATTGCATTTTGATTTTCTCACGAGTTCTACCATATGATATTCTTGTTATGACCTATTTGATAAACCTTCGTATAAGAACTAAAGCCATACTTGTATATATATTTTTCATTGTTATATTACCTCGTGTGTGTATATTGAACGTTATCTACTCACTGAGTTGTTGAACTCACCCTCTCATTATTATTCTTTTCAGGCTTATAGCTTGATAGCGGATTACTTTTGTTGAACCTTCCGAACCTGCTTTTTGGTTGTAATTTGTATCTTTCTTTTTATGTCAAGTTAGTGCTCCAAAATTATGAAATTATATTAACTCTTGTATTAAGACAATCGAATTATGTTATGAAGTTAATTTGTTGTTAATGTTGCGTTAAACTCTGATTGAGTTGTTTAAAGGATTGTATGTAAGTTTGGGTTCGCATGAGTTTGGAACCTTGTCTATATGCCGGTCATGGATCCGGGATTCAGGTCGTGATAAATTAATCCATGCTTCAAGTGCCAGTTTGTACGACGAACTCTCTCTGCGTTTGCTTGCAATGCTGTTTGCATATTGTGATAAGGCAGAGCAAATCTTTACAGGGCATGTTGCTAGACAAGAACAAAGATTCTTTCATCCACTAGGAGAAGCCTCAAAGCTTAAAAACAAGCCGAAGCTGGCAACCCAGTTTGTCGGACAATCATTCCCTGTAGCCTTTGCTAAACATTCCAGGTAGGCAAGGAAGAGAACTGCGATTGAAGCTGCTTAAGTGTAATTTTTAAATAATTTTTCATGCTGAAATATATATAATGATATTTTTTTATTTTTTAAAAATTATTTTTAATATCAATACATCAAAATAATTTTAAAAATACAAACCATATTTAATTTTAATAATTTTTTTTTAAAATTTAATGAGAATATGGTTTGCACCGTATTTTCAAACACGGTCTAAAACCACAAGAAAAAAATGATATTATTTTCAAATTATTTTTAAATCTGAAAGCTTATATCAAGACTGATTAAAAATTTAAATTTGATATATTTTAAGAAAATAAAAGGTATCATATATCTTAGAAATTTATAATACTTTCTTAGTTTAATTCTAGGATATAAATTCTCTAAATTCAATTTCCATTAACAAGAAATTCAAACATTGATAACAAGTTCATAAAATGCTATATAAATTATATAACTAAATGACCGGTTCTCTTTTTTGAAAATCTGAAAAATAAGAAATTATTTATTTTAAAAAAATTGGAAGAACCGACAACTGATTTTCAAAGTTGATAGCAGAGGCTGTTTTTATTTTTTAATTTTTTTATTTAAAATCAGAGATATTTTAAAAAATAGAAAGACGGCCGTTAATTATGATCTTAACCTCTCCTTCCTGGAATCTGCCAGGCAAGCATCTATCATCTGTCTCCTACTTTCAACTGTCAAACTGGCTGCTGTGAAAGGTATAAGAAGATTAGAATTTAGATAAAGCTAAACTTTTGATTAATCAAGTCCAGATAATTCATCAATTTCTCCACCAACCCCTCCTCTCTTTTCCATGGTAGAACTCCATCCCTAGCAGCGTTGCCACCTCCCTTCCCAAATGTTCAATCTCCTTCTCCTCACCATCACAACATTCCTCATCACTCTATCCCTCGTTCAATCTCAAGCTCAAAACAACACAGCACGATGCCCATTAGACTTCAACGTCCTCCGCAACCTGACATCTGCCGGCTCCAATCGCCCCCCCACTTCAGACACCAACCAGCAGTGTCAGTACATCCGTCAAGGACTTCGACTTGTTCAATCCCATTACCTCCAAGTTAACAACTCCTTCCTCCCTCCACTCGACTCTGCTGAAACATGCTGGAGCTCTTACCAGGTCCTCATCGATAAATTCCTTCCCAATTTCGATATCCGCTCTTCTTGCGGCTTCAACACTAGCTGGATCTCCCAGGGCTGTATGGACATCTCTACCAGGTTCCAGTTCGAGGCCATCGTCCCTGTCTCTGCTCTCAATGATGTTGCTTCCAACTGTAACCAGTCCCTTGAGAATAATTCTCCGTGCGCTGCTTGCACTACCAGCTTGTCCACGCTGCAAGCGAGGTACTTGACGGGAACTTCCATCGGGAATGTTTCGGATTGCCAGGCATATCCCTCCATTTATGCCGCCGCTTTTACTAATAGGTATGGACCTACTGATAAGGGCACAGCCAAGTGTTTGTTTTTCCTTGATTTTATTTCCAATAAATCTAGCAAGAAAAGGAGCAAAGTCTTGATCTTGGGTGTTTTATTAGGGGGTGGTGTTGCGTTGGTTGTATTGATTGGTTTGTGCTGGATCTTTCACAAGAGGAAAAAGAGGGCTGACAAATTGGGGAGGGTACTTGAGACAGAGTTGGGTTCTGGGTTGGAGTCCATTAGTCAAAGTACTTCTTTGGTTAAATATACTTTTGATGAGATTAGGAAGGCAACTAGAAATTTTTCTAGAGATAACATAATCGGGAGAGGAGGTTATGGGAATGTGTATAAAGGTGAATTGCCAGATGGTTCTCTAGTTGCTTTTAAAAGATTCAAGAATTGCTCGGCTGCAGGTGATTCTTCTTTTGCTCATGAAGTTGAGGTTATTGCGAGTGTCAGGCATGTCAATCTTGTTGCTTTGAGAGGATATTGTACTGCTACGAGTCCTTTTGAGGGTCACCAGAGGATAATCGTGTGTGATTTGATAAAGAATGGCTCTTTGCATGACCATTTATTTGGGTCGAGTGCGGGAAAGCTTAGCTGGCCTATCCGGCAAAAGATTGCTTTAGGGACTGCTAGAGGATTGGCTTATTTGCACTATGGAGCTCAGCCGTCAATTATTCATAGGGATATTAAAGCTAGCAATATACTTCTGGATGATAGTTTTGAGCCCAAGGTTGCGGACTTTGGACTAGCAAAGTTTACCCCAGAAGGAATGACACATTTGAGCACCAGGGTAGCTGGGACTATGGGATATGTTGCTCCTGAGTATGCTTTGTATGGGCAACTAACAGAGAGAAGCGACGTTTTTAGCTTTGGTGTTGTGCTTCTCGAGCTTTTGAGTGGGAAGAAGGCATTTATGGTGGATCATGAGGGACAGCCATCTATTGTGACTGATTGGGCATGGTCATTTGTGAGAGAAGGCAGAGCTTTAGATGTTATCGAAGATGGCATGCCGGAGTCAGGGTCACAAGAAATTTTGGAAAAGTATGTTCTGGTGGCAGTTCTTTGTTCTCATCCACAGCTATATGCTAGGCCAACAATGGATCAAGTGGTGAAAATGTTGGAAACAGATCTCTCAATTCCCTCCATTCCAGAAAGGCCAATTTCTCTTGTAGCTGAGATGGATGATATTGAGAGAACTGCGGGCAGAAGCGCCTCTGGTCAGCTCTCTAGTCCAACTGGCTACCAGCATTTCACATTCGAGAATGATAGCCCTTCTATCCGCAATGAAGAAGGGTCAAGTTTTTCTCTTTTAGCTGAGATGGATGATATTGAGAGAACTGCGAGCAGAAGCGCCTCTGGTCAGCTCTCTAGTCCAGCTGGCTATCAGCATTTCACATTCGAGAATGATCGCCCTTCTATTCGCAAGAAGGGTCAAGCTCAGACTCTAGAGCAATAGAATAGCTGTGACATTAATGGTTTGATTTGCACTGATTGGTATGCCCAACCATTTGTTTGTTGATTTAGATTGCATATCCTGGATTTGGAACGACTCCTCTCACAGTAAAGATAAATAGATGAAAAGGAATAGTTAATTCTTTTAGTTTTAAGTGATATAGGATGCCTATCTGATGTTTTGTTTGCATATGATATTATGTATCTAAATGAAGATGTGTATCATTGGATTAATGATTAAAGATGCATAATCTGACCTTCAGCATCACGTAAAGTTTCATGCCTTGCAAGTGCTAGAGGTAACAGTGTTACTGTATAGCTTAATCAAGTTGCCATTTTCAAAATTTTGTCCGATTGAAGAATTTATCGTTTTTTGTTTTCTCATTTACCTTATCGCCGAGTAGACAGGCTGAATAGAGATTAATCATGTTTGCAATGTACATCATATTTAGAGATGAGAAGTCTGAGCTGTAGGTGGCATAATATGCACCCGGAAAGGGTATGCTGGCGTCTGGACACATTTGTGCGCTAGGTAGGCTGGCTGGAGAATGAAAATGCTTTGTATGATCAAAGAACGTATACGAGTTCTGATCTCGGTTTCATGATGGTGTTTCTTGACTCTGAACTAGGAAGAAAATCCACAGAATGTATACGAGGAACTGCTCTAGGCTTCAAGTGCCAGTTTGTACGAGGAACTCTCTCGTGGTTTACTTGCAATGCTGTTTGCATATTGCGATGGGGCAAAGCAAATCCTTACAGGGCTGTTGCTAGACAAGAACAGAGATTCTTTCATCCACTAGGAGAAGCCTCAAAACTTGAAAACAAGCCGAAGCTGGCAACCCAGTTTCTCGGACAATCATTCCCTATAGCCTTTGCTAAACATTCCAGGTAGGCAAGGAAGAGAACTGCGATTGAAGCTGCTTAAAACCACATTCAAGGCTCTTGTGCTGCGCCTTGATGCTATTGAATCAAAAGTGTTAGAACAGTGCAAGGACTTTTTTTGTTCTGGAACGACTTGGTCAAACTAGCCTCAATTAACATACTACCAAGTCAACATAACACCGCTGTAAAGTTGAAAATGTCAAATTCCTCATCCCTGCACGTGCCTGTGAACCTGAAGTATCCACGATTCAACAATTGATCTTAATTTACAGGTCATCTATTCTAAATTTTATCTCTATTCTTCCCTTTGGTTCTCATTACTGCTATCGACGTTTATAGGTCAACAAGTAAGGCCGCCTTTATTTTGTTATTCTTCTTTTAGCAGTCACTACTTGACATTGTTGTTGTGATTATATTCATATAAATTTCTAAAAAACATCATTTACCTGCTTACAATAGCAGTTGAAACCATCATCCATGGCAGCGCAGGTTTTATAACAAAGAATTTTCTTTTTAATTCCTCATGCATGAAACGTGCTCCTATTCACAGTCTTGGTGTTTATTATTTTCCTCCTAAAGCAGTTATTTTCCTCCTAAAGCAGATGCTATTTTGAAGAAAATTATTTTGACTTTACTGTTCTATGCTTGAACGAGACAGCTTTTGAAGAAAATGACTTTTGTGGTTTCAGAAAAAGATAAATCTCATCCTATTTGTCTACGAAATCATTTTCTTGGACTTTTCTTTGCGCTGTTCGTCGATATATATATATATATATATATATATATATATATGGATAGTGGTAAAGATAAGGCATGAAAGAACATAGAGAATTTAGGTTGTACAGTTCTGCAGTTTTAGGCAGAAAAACCACACACTTGGCAAATCTTTACATTTTTCACGATAGCTTCTACAGTTCTATTTGTTATTCAACCGATACTTTCAGGAAACATGACAGGTTTAATTGTTGATACGTTAAATTTTAATCACCATCGGAAAATCTATACTATATTTACGATGATTGAAGATAGGGAATAAGAAACGAATATGAAACAAATATAGCACATGGAAAAGATTACAAATGGTTCAAGACTATTAGGGTAAAAAGACAAGGCATATTTGGGGTCTTCGTAAACAAAATCAGAACCTGTTATACAATGCAACTTCATTATGGAAAATCAACTCTTAGGGCTTTAACTTCAAATCTGAAGTGTTAATTTCCGAGTATGTATTCAGTATTCTGTTTTCGGTTCCATATTGACGGTTGGTGCAATGATCGGTGCAATCACAAGAAAGGGATAAGCAAAGAGATTCTATCATGAATCTATACAGTTCTTTCAAGCTACACTTGTGAGAGATTCGGTTCCTATATATTTTATCAGTGAACATCCACCTAATAATGCTGTGTCAATGTGGGATGCAGGCGGTGAGAATTTCTAACACCTTCTGTGTAATTCCGTTTACTTTGCTAAGGTTTGTGTCATCATAGTATGTATAACAACTTGGTTTCTGGAAGGACATGACAGTATCTTTTATTCTGTCTTGGTTAATACATCAAGGGCGCTTTGGCATTGGACATTGGAAGATTGGCAACAGGATACGGAATGGGAGCACTATCCTATGTGGCATGTTCTTTCTCTCTTCTAACGCCTAAACCATGTTCTTATAGCTGACATTGCATCCAGTAACCTTAGAGGAGCATTAACAACTGCAGCCCAGGTAAAGATTGCACACGACAAAAAAATTGCTGAAACACTTTTCTTTTTGTTAAATTTTGATTTCCAATGTAGTGACAGTCTAGCTTTATGGATCTTTCTGAATTAAGGAATAGAAAACAGATAATGCAGATCACTCGTAATGAGAAACTATACATAAGAAGCACAATCCATTATATTATTGTATCTTACAGCTTATGGTTGGTATTGGAGTGTCTGTTGCATTCATAGCAGGGACAGTACTGACATGGAGGGTTTTGGAATTGACTGGTAAAATTCCTGTATCCAGTTTTATATTCAATCATCCAAAGCAAATATTGCAAATGATAGTAGGACGGGGTGTTTACTTTTGAAGTTCTTGCAGGACTCATCCCTTGTGTAATTCTGCTTGTTGGCCTGTCTCTTTTTCCAGAGTCCCCCAGATGGCTGGTAAGAAACAACAATATGTATATTTAAAAGATGAAACTGATAGCAACGAATAACATTTATGCATGAAACAACTGTCTGATGAATGCAGGCAAAGAAGGGACGTGAAAAAGAGTTTGAAAGCACACTACAGAAACTTCGTGGCAAGGCCGTTGATTCATCATCTTACGAGGCAGCTGAAATCAAGGTTCTCAGTTTGTAGTCCGCATTAGAATTTCATTGCTATTTCTAATTATTTACAGTACAATAAGAGAATGAGTAATATGCCAATTGTCTGACAGGATCATATAGAAACTCTAGAACGGCTCCCAAAAGCCAAACTGCTTGACTTTTCAAAGAAGACACCTGCCCTAAAGTCATTGTAAATATGTCTCTCTTCAGCCAGATTTTCCCTTACTTTTCTACTGATCTCATTAAAGTACTCCATAAACTCTGACATTCAACTATAAATAACGTCTAACTTTTTCATTATCTGACCAGATAGTAGTTGGATTGATGGTCTTACAGCAACTGGGAGGAACCAACGCATTCTGCTTTTATGCCAGCCATACCTTTGAGTCAGCAGGTAAAAGTTCTTTGTTAAGGATTCCTTTCAAGGGAAAATCACCTTACATGAACATGGGGAGAAAACATCACATTTTGTCTCTGGTTAAACAGATAAAAAAATCAGTCTCCATAACTTTCGTTTAGCCATTGTCTTTCTTTCATCTTGAAATTAAGGAAATCAAGTAACTCATGATTGAACTGATATGCTGCTCAGAGATTCATAATTGATTTTCTAATTTCTGTGATTGTAATATTTCAGGATTTTCCCCTTCTGTTGAACCATAACCTATGCCATCCTTCAGGTTTCAAACTCTCACAACGTGTGTCAACTCAAGAAAAATAAACTGTCTCAGCTATAGCTAGAAATTGACTGAAGCAGTTCCATTTTGCAGGTTGTGGTTGTGGCCTTCAGCACAACCAAAATAGATAGAATTGGAGGAAAGCCTCTTTTACAGGTAAAGTTCTCACGTAACTGTTAGGAGGAGCTATAAAAATCTCCTCAGACCAGTCACCCGATCACAAGCTGAAAATTATGCTTTCTTGGCATTCTAGGTTTCTGCTTTTGGATTGGTCCTCAGCTGCATAATCACAGGGCTTTCATTCTATCTGAAGGTACAATTCATGGTACTTGAAATGTATACCGGAGTTAGGTTCCCAAGATATTTTGGAGAAGTATGTACCTGGCACCTGCTTTATTCTCATCCACAGTTAAATGCTAGGCAAACAATGGATATAAGGTTGTGAGAATGCTGTAAACAGAACTCTCACTCCCCCCTTTCATCCACAGTTGTTACCCTATAGATCTCAAAAGGCCAGCATATTTTACCCCATAGAGTAAGCAAGTGCTAGAGGTATAGTGTTACCCTATAGAACAATCAAAAGGTCATTTTCAGATGTTCTTTGATTTTAGAATTTAACATTTTTTTTGCCCATTTACTTTATTGGTGACTAGAGAACTGAATAGGGATTGTAGCTGCAGCCAGAATGCTTTTTCAGTGAACCCTCTTCTTGAGGTGGCTATCCAAGGATTGGCGTGCTGCCTTGTGAGCCTCTCTGAACTTCGAAGGCATGGTAGAAGCTCAATGCTTCTTTGGATTGTAATGGAGAGAAGGCCCATTAAGCTGGCTGGAGCATGATAATGCTGTGTGTGATGGAAGAATGTATGAGTAACTGGTCTCAGTTTCATAATATTTTCCCTTGAATTTTGTGCCAGGAAAAATCACACATTGCTGGCATTTGGAGCTGTTAACTTTCTTGAGTAGTTTAATGATTTGTTGTTCATTGAGTCTTGAGAGGTAAATGTTGATTTTTTTGGGATTAGAGATGCATTCGATCCCTTTGCCATTTCTGTCTAAGCTAGGTCTGTTGAATTTGAGAATTTGAAATTTACTCTCGGATGACGCATGATGGAGTGCCAGTTTGTAACACGGAACTCTCTTTAGATTTACTTGCAATCATTGCCAGAAAATTACAAAAATAAATAAAGAAATCTTCTATGAATAATAATAATAATAATTATGGAATTTATGTGCTCATTTCTTCTTCTTCTGTTTTTTTTTTTCAATTCAAACCCTAACTTTAATTTCTTCAAATTTTCGACATCCCCCCTCTAAAATCTGGCCACCCAAACCACCAACATCGACACAACCTCCCTCTCTTGGTTTGATTTTTATGTCAAGCTTCATTCCACTATAAGAAAACCTATCCATTTTTGTTATAACAACAATTTATATTTAAACTTAATTTATTCAAAATTTGCTTGTTGAATTTATAGTTTGCAAGTATATTTAATTATTTTATATAATAATTTTTGTATCATTTTATTTTACGGTTTATTTGAGATTTAAGAGAAGTGAATTTTATTTGTTATTTGATGAAATTGAGTGTAATTTTATAACTCAAGTATGTTAAAATTGAAGAAATAATGAATAATTAATTGAATCTCAATTAATCAATTAATGTGTTACTGATAATAATTAGATTATTAATTAATGTTATTAAATAATTGATTAGAGTAAGATATGAAAACTGATTAATAGTATGTTTCATTCTTGAACTTTTAAACATTGTTTTCTCTCGTTAGCAAATGCTTTCATTTCTGCTCCAAAACTTAAGATTTTTTTTAGCTACATAGAATCTCTCATGGCATGTCACACCATCTTATTCTACTATTAAGGTTTGTCGGGAAGACCACTGCACGCCTCTTTTATCCACTTTGGAAAATTATTTTTCCAACTAATGTAAGAAATTCTTGTTTGCTTCAAGCCTTAAGAAAGTTAAAAGAAAACCATCTGGTACATGACTTTATATAATAAAAGTTTGAGATCAAAATTTTTTTTGTTTTTGTGATTTTATATTCGAATTATGTGATTGCTAATATAATAATTACTAAAAATTTATATAATTGTTAATTTTAAAATCTATAAAATTAGTTGAGATGCGAATAAGTTAGTCTGAATAACTATATTAATAAAAAAAAAATATTAAAAGAAACGTTTAAGTGGAGTTTTTCCTAGCTTCACCAGATCTATGCTCTTAATTTGATAAAAATTACCTTCTAAGAGCAAACCTTTTGACTTTCTTGTTACGTTGACCATGCAATGTTATTGTATTCCCACCTGTTTATATATTTTATCACTTCATTAGTGTTCTACATTCAATGACCTAGAATAACTAAAAGAAAACTCTAAATGTAAACTTTAAAATTAATTTTAAAACTCCCTTTTGGTTTTTAAAATCTTAGAATCCTTTGAGTTTTGAAAATATATTAGAGGATCATCGTGAAAAACGTTGGACGATTATTTTGTCATGGTTAATAATGTAACTTTCTTGCATCTTTGTCTTAGTCACTCCTTTCATCTTCGCTATCTATCAATAACCCTGCACCTGCTTGTCAACCTTCATACCATCAATTCAACACTTTTGTCATTTTTCATCTATCTTGTATCTTTTTGGTTGTTGAGTTCCACTTGTGTGACGTGGAATAACCCTGTCTTTATTTAGTTATTATTATTATTATTCCTTTTACAACTTGGGTATTATTTTAGGGTTACATTCACATAGACTTCCAAAATATCAAAACGGGCTCTTATTTATTTACAGGCACAGGTTTTTTCTCTCTCCAAAAGCAGATACTGTCAATACAATGGTCAGGTATAGAAAAATGTTTATGGCTCGACTGTTCCATGCTTGAAGGAGACAGATTTTATAAGCAAAGAGCGAATTAGAGCTTAGAATTGATAGTCTTTTATAATCTGCTAAAAACTTTCTGAAAGAACATACCTAGCAAGGCTAGCATCTTGATGTTTTGCTCTTTCAGCGATTGACTCAGCGATGATACACCTAATCCCTTCCTGTTTCTTTTGAAACCAGCAACGTTTTTGCACACCATAAAAGGGCAGATCCCACTACAAAATGTGCATCACACGTTGCTACAATAAGAGGAGCCGTGAACCATGCTCTATTATTATGATTGTTGAAGTTTGACAGCTCCGGGACCAGAGTGTTTTGGGCTGCTTCCGAAAGCAAATATCGTCCACGTTTTGTTGCTCAATAAATATATCCCATTCGGGTCTTTTCCAATCTGTCTTCTTCGACCACAAAACATTTTGTCAGACTTCTTTTTATCCTGTTCGTCTATATATATATAGAGATAGATAGATATCAGAAAAGAAAAGGCATGGCCATCAGAGAAAAGATGGAGAATGATCACGATGGTGCGCTCGAAGATGCAAGAGAACCACTGATGCTCCAGAATTCATCTTGCGAAGAAGGATCTGGCTCTCGGTGTAGCAGCAACAATACTGGTATTGCTTGGATGGTTTACCTCAGCACATTTGTTGCCGTTGCTGGTTCTTTTGAAGTTGGATCCTGTGTAAGTGCCGCCTCGTCATTTCCTTTTCAACTCTAAAAACACGTACTATTGGTTAGGAGTTCAAAACCTTGCATTACGACTGCTGACAACAGATGTTTGCTTTTGAATCCAGTCTGGCTATTCATCACCAACTCAAAAAGCTATAAGGGAAGATCTGTCTTTGTCTATAGCAGAGGTGAGTTAATGATTCAAGCAAGGCCTTAGCTTCACTCTTTTCTTTTCTTGAAAAATCGAAGAGATTTTATTGATTGGAAAATGTTAAGCTAACCTTCATACGAGAATGATGCCAGAAGTAACAGACCAAAAACAGATTAAAACTAAGGATCCCAAGAGCAAACCAGAAAATTGTAGACAACGTAGAATAGGACAAAAAGCATATTCCAGCACCATGGAACAGCTAGATCAGCATAGGAGGAGCAGAAGCTTATTTAGACAAACAATTAGGGGCATTAGCAAACAGAAGTCGAACTCAAACATAGAAACTCCTAACCAAATGAAAGCCACATCGAAGAGGCAGCACTAGAAAATAATAACCTATTAACCTTAGTAAGGCATCGGCAAATCAAAGTAGTTAAACAATTGTGCAGGAAAATCCAAATTAACAAAAAATGAATCCATGAGAAGAAACGAAAGAAGCAGCTTAAGGTGGGAAGTGAGGATAGGAGCATAGAAAATCTTGAGAGTAGGCAAAGTACAAAAGGCAGAGCTGTAGAAGCGTTGGAGTGATATGATATCACTGCACACAATGGATCCATAAGAGACTAAGAGGCTGCAAAACTCAGGGAAAAGATGAAGAAGCCAGACCTCCAACAAAAATTTACACGCACCCTAGAAGCAGCAATTTTCTATTCCAAAAAACAGATAACTTAACGAATATTTTCCTTTTTGAAGACTCGAATTAACACCCCTGACAAAACCAAGCAAGGATAATGACATCGATAAATGCTCAAAATCAGACCCCACAAAATTGATACTTGGAAACATTTGTCAACGCAGACAATTCTTTCTTTTCAGAGGGAATTCTCTGTTGATCCAATAATCAATTCTTCATCTCTGGAATGCTACATCTTGAGAGGAACTCACTGGATTATGTTACTGATAGTTTCCTCTCCATAGTTTCCGTTAACAAAATCAGATCGTGTGTACGACACAACTTTAAACGTAGGAAATCAACTCTCAGGGTTTTAGCTTCTAAACTGATTTGTTGATTTCTGAGTATGCAATTATGCATGCAGTATTCCTTGTTTGGTTCCATATTGACAGTTGGTGCAATGATCGGTGCAATCACAAGCGGACCAATTGCTGATTATATTGGTCGAAAAGGGGTAAGAAAACTGATGATATTATGAATCCCTAATCTTTCAAGATAAACTAGCGAAGGATTCTGTTCTTACATGTTTTTTCCAGAGAACATCCACCTAATAATACTGTGTTCATGTGGGATATAGGCGATGAGATTTTCTAGCACCTTCTGTGCTGCAGGATGGCTTGCCATTTACTTTGCTAAGGTTTGTGTCATCTTAATAAGCATAAAAAAATGATCTTTCCAAATAAATGACAATAAATCTTACCCTGTCGTGGTTCAATATGAAAGGGCGCTCTGGCATTGGACATTGGGAGATTGGCAACTGGATATGGAATGGGAGCGTTGTCCTTCGTGGTACATTTTATTTCCCGTCCAGCATTTGATTAATATAAAACATGTTACTGATGAGCATCATGTCATTATTGATCATGACCAGGTACCTGTTTTTATAGCTGAAATTGCACCCACAAACCTTAGAGGAACATTAACAACTGTGACTCAGGTAAAGATTGCACACAGCGAAATCACGCACACACTATTTTCATAGTTAAATTTGTATTCCCATGTTGTGACCGTCTAGCTTGATGGATTCTTTCTGAATAAAAGAATATGAAATAGACAATGCAGATCATCCATAACGACAAATTATACATAAGGATTACTATTCACAACTCGTTACATTATCATATCTTCAGCTTATGGTTGCTACTGGAGTGTCTGTTGCATTCATAATAGGGACAGTACTGAGATGGAGGGTTTTGGCTTTGACTGGTATGTTTACTCTATCATCAAAAGAAAAATAATGCAACGGATAGTAAGTCAGGGAGCTTACCTCTGAAGTCTTGCAGGACTTATCCCTTGCCTAATTCTGCATGTTGGCCTATTTCTCATTCCAGAGTCTCCCAGATGGCTGGTAAAAAACAGAAATATTTATATATAAATGACAAAGAATAACATATGCATGACACACTATCTGATTAATCCAGGCAAAGAGGGGGCGTGAAAATGAGTTTGAAACCACATTACAGAAACTTCGTGGCAGGGCTGCTGACATATCTTTCGAGGCAATTGAAATCAAGGTTCCCAGTTTGTAGTCTGCATAAGGATTTCATTGTAAATGTCTCAAAATTTACAATAAAAAATAAAATAACGAGTACCATGTCAATTGTATGACAGGATTATATAGAAACTCTGGAACGCCTCCCAAAAGCCAAACTGCTAGACCTATTCCAAAGAAGAAACCTGCACTCAGTCCTTGTAAATATTTCATTACTTTCTACTGATCTCATTGAAAAATAAGTATTCGCTCCACCACAACCTTTTATTTTAACTTCTTAATTATTTTCCAGATAGGAGTTGGATTGATGGTTTTGCAACAATTTGGAGGAATCAACGCGGTTTGCTTTTATGCCAGCTCTATCTTTGAAGTAGCAGGTAAAGAAGATCGAATAATTCAAAGTTTGAACTGGCATGCTGCTCAAAGATTCATGATTGATGTTCTAATTTTCTGAGACTGATATTTCAGGATTTTCTCCGTCTGTTGGAACCATAATCTATGCCATCCTTCAGGTTTCTAACTTCCCAGAATGCTAGTCAAATTAGAAAGAAAGTTTAATTGTCTCAACCCGCTTGGAATTGACTGAAACAATTCCATTTTGCAGGTTGTGTTTGTTGTCCTAAACACAACCATTATAGATAAAGTTGGAAGAAAGCCTCTTTTACTGGTAAAGTTTTGTTCACGTCTCAGTTAGAGCTTCCTCAGACTAGCCACCCCTTCACATATTGAAAGCTGTACTTTCTTTGCGTTCTAGGTTTCTGCATCAGGACTGGTCATCGCCTGCCTAATAACAGGGCTTTCATTCTATCTGAAGGTTATAGTCAAACTCTCATTCTCATATATACCTTACAAGTCATAATTCACGATGCTGTCTTTTCCAGATATATAAATATTTAGAGATACCTTGTGTGTAAAACAGGTTCATGAATTAGCACTCAAGTCAGCTCCCATGCTCGCTGTAACTGGCATATTGGTAAGGCTACAAGTTTTCTCAAACGATATCACTGTTAGCTTGGATTGATCTTCCTAAAGAGTAAAAACAATTAAAGACAAAAAGCCCCATATAATCCCATGTTAAATCTGACAATCACTCTTCGAGTTTAGCTATTTATAGGAACATTTTCGGCAGGAATGGGTCCAATTCCTTGGGTTATAATTTCAGAGGTAATCTAATACTCCATTCAAGATGATAGCTCCGTCTCCATATATATTGGATATATCCCCCAAACATAAACATTACCTTTTTGTTACAGATATTCCCTTTGAATATCAAAGGAGTTGCTGGAAGCCTAGCAACACTAGTGAACTGGTTCTGTGCATGGGCAGTTTCCTTCACCTTCAACTTCCTTATGTCCTGGAGCTCCTATGGTAAATAAATCTAAAACTTGCATTTTATCAGAAGCAATTTAACATTAAATTGTAAAGCAAGATGTGCAAGCCGAAATCTGATTTATCCAAGTCTTGTTTTCAGGTACATTTATTCTTTATGCTGCGATCAATGCGATGACCATAGCGTTTGTGGCATTGCTAGTGCCAGAAACAAAAGGAAGAACCCTGGAACAAATTCAAGCAGCCATACGTTGATGCTTAGAGCTGGAAACAAAGCACACGCTATCTCTAATGATATAACAATCGTTATGTCATTGAAATAAATAAAGAACATCAACAATAAATCAAGTAGCTATGCCATGCTTGCGGAAACTAAAAAATAATAATAGTTATTTTTTTTTTATTAGCATAGAAGTCCGGGCTAGTTTGCGCACACCTCGACTAATCCCACGATCCCTAAAGTTAACGACCATAAAAGCCTCCAGTAGTCATTATATTATAATAATAATAGTTATTTGTTTTCAAAGTTTGATATGTATTAATTTTGGTTTGAAAAGCTTGTATTCCATCCAAATGAATGGAGAAGTTTCCTGCTGCCCATTGTAGATGGAATTCCTACAGCACAATACATGATAATCTCTCAAACCGCCACATTTTTTTCGAACTTGAGAGAAAGACACTGATGCTAGTTGAGCTCGCAGCCTATCCCTGCATATTTATTCCTTGTTTCACACTAGCTCATTACCTTTGCTCCCAATTATGGCTGTCTAAAAGGAAACTTAATTTTTTGCTGTACAAGGATGATTATATTCCTAAAATATTAGCCCAAACAATTAATATTGACCAACACGTAAAAAAAAAGCGAAAAGCATCAACACATAATTCACTGTAGATTGAACAAGGAAAATGTCATTTTACCTTTCTCAAACAAAAGCATTTAACTTGCTATTATATAATGAGAAAAACAGAATTTTTAATATGATTAATTTATTATTATCATATTAATCAAGGACGAAAGAATTCTTTAACATTTTAGATGCATAGCGAAATAATATAAATACACTTAAAAGAAAAATAAATAAAATTGTAATACAGGGGATTTTTATTTTTTTACGTTTTAATTGCATAATGAAATAATGAAATGACTATATTGCTCTTAAAAGCAAAAATATTCAAACTGACATCCAAAGATATTTTTAAATTTTCATTATGGTTTTTTTAGTTATAATCAATTTGAATAAAAAGTAATTTAGTCTTTTAACAAATATAAATATAATTATAAAAAAATAAAAGTAGATGGGCATGCGCCAATAAGTGGGAGCCCCCCGCGCTCTTTTGATGACGTATGCAACATCTCTCAATGATCAAATGCTTTATTTTGTGATGATGTTGAAAGTGTCACTTTATCCTTTTCCAAAAGGTAAAGCATGTGTGCACAATAAACCTACTATTATTGGGTTACGATGGATTTTTTTTCTCTCTTTCTTTTTTTTTTTCCTCTCTATTTGCCTCAGATTTCACGCTAGCCCTTTAAAAAATAAAATATTTCCTTTTAATTTTTATATTAGATTTAATCCTTATTATTTTGATTAATATTTAAAAAAATGGATGATCAAGAATTTTATAAATTACCCGAGTCCTGAATTTTTTCTCTTTTAAATAATTTTTTAATAATTTTTTTCTACTTTTTATATATAAAAAATAAATTATTCTTAAAGTATCCTAAATATAAATCTTTAAAGTATCCTATTTTTTTAATTAATTTCTTTAAATTTTTATTTTATATTTTATAGGCTCTTAAATTTGACGGCCATGCCACACCAAAGAACCTTAGGTTTGGTGGCAATGTCAGACCCAACTATTAGCCAAATTGTTTAAAATTATTTACAAATGAATAAATTTGAATATTTACTAGATTAACCTTTTGTTTTATCAACTAATAATTGATTTATTTAATTTTTGAAACACATAATATAATTTATAATTGCTCTTAATTAAAAATTAGGGACAAAATTAAATTATATGCCACATGATTATAAATTAATTATAAATAAATTAGTTTCTGATTCGTAAAAAGAATTGAAGCAAACACTAATATCATGCTCTAAACAACAACTAAGAAAGACTTTGATATTATCAATTTTTGTTTAGAATAGTAAAAACAACATAAGACAATAGAAAAAAATAATATATAAAAATATCAACAAAGAGTTAGAGTGTGTTTGTTATTACGGTAGCTGTTGTGGTTGTGTTTTGAAAAAAATTGTTTTATAAAAAAGTACTTTTAATTGAAGTTGGTTTGAAAAAATAGGTGTTTCGTTAAAACTGTGGTTAAAATTAAGGTTAAAGAAAAAGTAGTTTAATGTGTTTGGTTAAGAATGCTTTTGAAATTGAGATTATAAAATAATTTTAAAAAATATATATTAATATTGATGGTTTTAAATTTAAATATTGTAAAATTAATTATTCCTATTATATCATGAAAAAAATAATATTTTATATAAAATATTTTTTTTATTATTCCATTAAACTATTTATAATTCCATTACGTAAAAAATTCATCCGATAAGAACTATAGTTTTTATAATTTTTTGAGTGTATAATAAAATTAGATAAAATATTATCAGATATAAAATTAATATTATTGTGCAAGTAAATTTAATTCACTCTATCCTAGTTTTTCGGGAAAAAAATATTATTTACATCGCGAATGAATTTAATTCTCTAAACTAGTTTTTTTTTTTAAAAAAAAATTAATACAATTAACACACTAAAAAAAAATGAACAGTGCAATTGTGAATTACACTGTTCACGTGAACAGTGCAATTCACTCGTGAACAGTGCAGTGAATTGCAGTGTTCGTTATTTTTTACCGGCTACAATGCATGAAAAGCAGGTTTTTTATGCTTTTCATTTTCAGCGTTTTAAATGCAAAAAACACGTGGACCCCATGCACAGTAAATCGAGTTTTTTTTATTACCAAACGGCTGCTAACTGCGTTTTAAATAAAACGTAGCCGCAGCCACGTAGACAAACAGACTCTTAGTCTATTCTAATGAGTTTTAAAGTAGAATAATTATTTTTAAATTTTGATGTTTATATTTTTTGTTGATTTTTAAATCTTTTTAGAGTTTTGATAATCAAAATAAAATATAACGACAATACTATATTATTTTGAATTTTCTTTTCAAAATTTTTACTAATATTGGTCTTTTTATTAATCAAATGATCTCTTTTTTTTTTTTTTTTATATATATATAGAGTAAGGATGATAGACCCCCCCACCTAGATCTGTTAACTCATATCAAACCCAAGCAAACAATAAATAAAAAGAGGATAATAGTGTAATTTAGTTACTAGAAAAAAGAAAAGGAAAAAACTTAAATAATCAATCACCGGCAATAATTTAATTATAATATATTTACATGCGTCGCTTCACGTGGAAGAGAGCATGACTGTGCATCTAGTGATGCGATGGATGGACAGATTTGGCCATGTCTCCCGAATCTTTGTTTTGATATGTCGACATTAGAAATAAATAAAAAATCTGAAAAAAAATATTAATTTAATAAATTTTTAATTGAATTTTGTTTTATATATATAAAAACACATTGACGGGACTTGGACCACTATTGAGAATAATAGAGAGCTATGGAACTTCAGTTTTCCCTTCTTCCCTATTCATCTGTTCAGTTACCTGCCAGAACAACTCTGGTTTTTTTACTAGATTCCTTCAGAATAAAAATCGTTCCCCCAATGACCATCAAAATGAGAAAAGATTTACTTACCTACAGGTAACCATTCTATCTCCTTCATCATCAAAAGAAAGTGCCCGGAGAGTGGAAGAGAGACTGCTGAGTGGAAAACATGCCTCGATCAATTAGATTTGATCCCTCATTTTGCAGAGGGAGTTATTGATAAACCAACAAATAGCATGAACTAGAGCAATACAAAATTGAAGTCTATGCAAAAGCTAACTATATCAGCTAAGCCTACATAATGATCAAAGTATACGAAGAGCCCATCTGTGAGAGCAGCACAGAAGCAAAAGGTGGGGGGAGGAAGGAAGGAGGGGGGGGGGGGGGGGGAGAAGGGGAGAGAGAGTACTTGCTAGATTCACCCAAACCTGTATTTCTGTGAAAATATTAATGTTGTTTTCATACTTTTTAACTTATTTCGAATTTCGAAAGCAGAAATGGAATTTTTAAAGAAGCTTATTTCAGTGGAAATAAGAGCAGAGATGAGCAATTTTACCTTATCATAGCTAAACAAAACATCCATGGCTGGATGCCATTTGACCATTCTAAGTGTCCTTGGAAAAACCGAAACACGCACTCGAATTCATTCCCAGGCATTACTTCCCAGATCCAAACAGTTTTATCCCAACTACACGTCTGAAGGAGCGAACCAGATGCATTCCAAGGCACGCTTTTCACTTCATTTTCATGACCCTGAGAAGTGAAAGATCAGTCCCGGGCATGAGAAGATTTTACCAAACTCAAAAAAGGGAGCAAAAGCCAGCATTTTTTTTAATCAATTGAAACACCTCTAAAGCAGCAACACCTTCGAAATCACCGCCGTTAATTTCCCAAATGGCAGTTGTGTCATCGAAGCTGGGAGTTGCCAACAATTTCCCAGAAGGAGACCAGGCACACGACCGAACAGTTCTAGTGTGTTTCTTCCAGAATCACATAATTAATCATAAAAATCTTCCGACGGGAAAACCAACTAAATTAAACAATTTCCTAGATATCCAGGAACCCGACCCAACAGTTCTAGTATGTGTTTCAATAGGCATTAGGGCCAAACTGGCCACTCGTTTATCTGACTTGCAGCCGAAGGGAGTGGCATGAGTTCCTCGATATTAAATTTTAAAAAATAGATAAACAAAGGAAAAAAGAAAACCTTGCAGTGCCAAAGGCGATCGGAAGGAGTCTGCTCCAGATTCGATCAGTCATACCACCGCTACTCAAGCGAAGACTGGAGGAATATTAGAAGTTCCGGTGGCTGGATTCCAAACTAAGCTCCAAACCCTATCGGTGTGCCCTTCAAGTGTTTGAATCTCCTTCAGCTCCATATCGCCATTGTACAAATCCATGCTCAAATGTTCCAATTTTTTTTGTTTTGAAAGAGTAGTCAAATAATTCACGACGGCGTCATTCAATTCTATTATTCTTATTTCTACTATTTTAATTAAATATTTAAAGCTGGTTTGATCCTTGCATGCCCAAGTATAAATCATATTTCTTTGTTTATTGCACTTTTCATTCTTTGTTCTTTTGTTTGTTTGTGTTTTTTTATTACAAGAGCGCAAAAGGCCCTGACCCAAAAACAAACAAGAAAGCCTAAAATTACTTGTCCCAGCCTAAACCCTATCCCAAATTTAGCTAGGCCATCTGCACAACAGTTGGCCTCTCTCTATATTGGATTTTTCACTTTATTGTTTCTGTTTTACGCCACATTGGCATTGTAGCCTCGAAACTTTATTGAGCACACCCAAATTGAAAACATATTTCCATCACAAACAAGAGCCTGAAGCAGAAGAGGTTCTGCGACTTCCTGACTTGTTATTTGGTTTCTTATCCATGAAATGAATCCAGGCTTATAGTCAGAACAGCAGATTCTTCCATAAAACCAACAATTTCACGATTCCTAATGATTTTTGGTGGTTTATATTGACCAGCTGGTGCCCCGTTCTTGATGGCCATTTGTAATATCCCATCAAAGCTACCAGACCTTACAACAGATACCAACAAAGGGCCTATCTCTCCCCTATCCTTTTGCACCTTGTAAATTTCTCCCAAACCATTCTCAAGAGAGGAACAGCACCTCTGTAGAGCTTTAACTGATCCCTGCAACTTCTCCTCCTGTAGAAAATCACATCCCTCTCTAAATTCTATGAACACCTTCAACTGCTTTGGACTCAACTCAAAATCTGAGAAACTTGTGAACTCCACAACTTCTGCTGCCATCGAATGCTGAAAACTCTCCATAACAGACATCAAGTCTTTCTCAGTTATTATCTCGTAACCAGTTTTAGGAGCTCTCATCACGAACTCTACTAGTGGAGATGAATTATGAAAACCAACAACTCTCACAATGTCACCCAAACGGTATCGATACAATCCTCTGAAAGTGGTCACAACCACCTCATACATCTTCCCTACCTTGACACCTGAAAAATCCACAGTTTCTTCACCAACAACACTGCTCTCATTCAAATCAAAGGGGAGAAATTCAAAATAGGCTGCGGTTGGAAGCATAACAAACCGGGTTGACTCTGGAGGTTGCTGGATATCCAAGTTAATACCCAGGCAACATTCTGATGCAAAATAATCTCCACCTAAAATCATTACATCCCCCGCATAATACTTGAGTTTGGAATAATACTGCTTCATGCTTCCAGTTGTAACAGACTTAACATAGCGAACATTAGGCCATAATTTAGACAGAATCCCACCCCAATTGCTTTCTGCACAAATTTCTCGAATTCTCCTCGACAAATCCACTTGAGGTCCACCAAGAAATTCAACAACAGATTCCTTCATTGCCGCGTCAGCAATTTCCAAACTAGGAAACCCGCTTTCGAGATCATCACAGAGTTTCTCCCACTTGGATTCCAGCAGTGAAAATGCTCTAATCAAGCCTGCCGCATACGCAGCACGAATCCCATCAATTATATCAAAGCTCCTAAGTGCACAGAGCAGATGGCAATACATTTGTTGCTCAATATTTGTACCAAAAACAACCTCACGAGGACTAATACAAGAAAGAATTTGAGACCAATTGCTTCTACTCTTATTCCCTTGCAAAGGGTATGTAGAGGCAGCCATAACCTTGAACCCACCTCTTGTAGTTGTAGCATCGTCCGCGTATAGAAACCAAAGGATTTTATTCACTTCAGGTCGTGGTGGAACTAACCTAAATCAATGTATCAATAATTATAACAAAAATAAAACTTTGATTATGCATACCAATATAAAAAACAATTTAAGAATAAGAAATTAACCAAAAAATGCAAAAACATTAATAAAATTAAAAGTAAACAACTTACTTTCGAAAAATCGCAGCGCTGCCTTGATGAGCATTATAAGGGGCAGCTCTTGATAGAGCTGAATCAAAGTAAGGGATCAACTTGGGCTTCATTGTACTAGTGCCAGAGCTACAAAATTAAAATATAAATTATAATCTGATACAAGATAGGTTTCATTGTACTGGTACTAGAGCAACAGAATCAAAACATAAATTATAATCTGATACAAGATAGGTTTTTTCTTCTCCTCCTCGATTTTATTTTTTTTACTATTGGGCTTAAAGAAGAAATCAAAGCAGTACCTGTAGAAGAAACAAAGGAGAGGATCAGCGGAGAGGAGGGGCTGGTGGTGATCAATGTCTCCATTGGCCAATTGATTGATGAGATGAAAATAGTCATCGTAGGAAGACAAAGGGACCTGGCTTCGAAAAGTAGCGGCATCGACGGGGGCAAGACAGGCAGAGAGGTAAGGCTGAAGATAGCCAACGCTAGCTTGGTGTTGGAGGATGGAGTGGAGGGTCTGGAGCTGGTGATCTGCGGCGTTCTTGGTCAAGTCCTCAAGGTTCCGATCAAGTTCATCGTATGTCATCATCTCTTACAAAACACCAGACCAAACAACTGTTAAACGGGCAGAGAGACCGGGAGAATTTGGGAAACCAGGTTTGACTACGTTCCGCAGGTTGACCGTTGCATTATACTTAAATGCTAATTTTACATTATATTTTGGATGAAGTGTGCAATTAAAACCTAAAATATAATTAAATGCTAAAATATCAACGGATAAAAAAATTTCAGTAAAGTAACATAATTTAAAAATATTACTTAAAAACATGACATTTTAATAATATCATGATTAAAAATTATAACATTTAATATATGTTGTTTCTGAATTATAATATTCTCAAAAAGATTATTTTAAAAAATAACTGGATATTTAATAAAATAATTGGACTATAGACAAAACGATCAAATTATTTTTATATGCATATTATATCATTCAATTTAATTGTTTGTCTGATTTCTTTCATAATACCTGATTTAATAAGAGTATTGACCTGAAAAACCTATTTCTTAAAGTCTAACAACATTATTGTATGATCTTTTGATCCATCCCTACTTATTATTAATTCAAGCAGAATTGTTAAAAGGTGTTTTGGTTTTTTTTATTTTTTTAATTTTTTTCATAGTAAAATGACTTTGTTACCTTTAAAAATAAATAATCATTTAACTATGTTCTAGGGTCTTTTTAGGCATTTCATATTTTTTGCTACAATATAATTACTATATTACCATTGGATTCAAATTTTCAAAAGCTTGACTTAAGGGTAATTTCAAAATGTTTTTTTTTTTTTAAAAAAAAGCTTGGGTTTTAAAGGTAGAGTATTATTTTTTAAAAAATACAAAATTGACTCGTGTATTGTAGGCATCACCTACTTTTGGGAGGCGCGTGTAGCTAATTTTGGTAATAAAAAATGTTATTTCATAATGTCATTTGATTTGTCTTGACCTCCTTTTTTTCTCTATGTGGTGCATATAATCGTCGGACTTCTGACATGTCATCAACATCATTTTTGTTTTAATCCTTCTAGAAATTAATGTTTTCCCTCCACATTTTTATATTAGCTTTTTAAGTTATTTTTCTTTTGATTTTGTCCCTCGTTTCTTGATTTCTATTTGTTTTATTTCAATTTATTTCTCAAATTTTATTTTGTTTTCAATTGCATCCTCTTGTAATTCTTTTGGTTTGTCAAATTTGGTTCTTATTCTTTTAATTTTTTATTTTATTGAAAATAGTTTATGAACTTATCTTCCTTTTCAATTTAACGCCTACCTTGTCTGAGTTAGTGTGGAGCAAGTTAAGAGAGCATAAGGACACTAACACCGTTTTAAAAATACAAATTAGAATTATTGTGTCCTACCATTTTGCCATTAAGTTGTTTTCTCTTAAAAAAAAATATTTTTCATCCTATTTCATCTAAAAACACCAAATAAACACACTAAAAAGCTTAAACCAATTTGTACCCCATGAACACCCTTAAATAAGTTGAAAAACATTAAAAAAAAAAAAATTCTTCCTTAACCTTGATTTACTTTTTTCAATGAGATGAAAGCTCAAAAACATCTTAATGACACTTTACTCATCAAGATGAGTACATCAACATCAAAATTGATTTTTTTGTCACTAAAATATGACCAATCGAGTCAAAAAAAAGTTATTTCTTAATCTTAATTTATCTTTTTTGAAAGCTCAAAAACATCTTAATAACACTTTACTTGTTAAGAGGAGCCTATCAACACTAAAATTTGTTTTTTTGTCATTAAAATATAACTAATCGAACACTTTTTCCCTCTCTTTATTTTTCAATGACTTCTCTCCTTTTAAATTCTAGGGATTGAAACTCAAAACAAGTGAAATTTGTAAGAATAAAGTTAAACCCTCAAAATATAAGGACTGAATTTAAAAAAAAAAATAAAAGAATCAGGAACCAAAGTGAATTTTTTTGCACCTTATAAACAATAAAAAAAAGGAATATCTCTTTTTTTATATGTTAAAATTGATCCCTGTTATTTTAATTTTTTTTAACAAGAAAATTATAATCTTATTCCGCAAATATCAATGTAAAATTAGGGAATTTTTTGACACTGTAAACACAATGAATTGCACGAATATAAAAACCTAAAATTTAAATCAAGTGAACATAACATGAAATTATGAAATAAAAAAAAAGGTTCGGGTCTAAAATGAATAACCAACCAAAAACCTTTTAAAAAAAAAACAAAACAAAACAGGGGACCACTCATGCGCATATATATAGAGAGAGAACAATCTTTACATGCCCCCAGCAAATCACTTGACATTTTCCTTTCTGTTTTTTCAGGATATAGTTTACAAAGCTGTTCATCAAATTAACTCCAAACAAACTAATTATTCTGAAGAACTCATAAATGCTAAGGTATATCATATTTCTTTGTCAAAATACTGGTGTCTTTGTGTGAATGCACATGGGATTCAGCTTCCGAGGTGAGGAATGGAGAGGATTATCTTAATATATTGCCTTGCTTTGTTGTTCCTGGTTAATTCTTCACGGCTTCCATTGCGAGGAAAGTCATAAATGGTAACATGGCAGTCAAAAGGGAAGAACCAATAAAGTCTAATTCCCTTCTTATTGGAGTTTCAGCATGCTCAGTTTTCCACTACAAGCTATGCAGTTAGATAGGAATCACACCAAATACCATCTCGCTCATGAGTTTTTAACCTAGCTAATCCCAAGTTACAAGATTTACAGAGTTCATGAGAGAGCTGGGTGGAAGCGGGTCTAATATCGCCATCCCTAGCTCCTCTTTTGCACCAGGAAACCAAACCCAGGTCTGAAATAATTTATATACCAACAAAAGAAAAGGTAAAAAAATCTGTCTTCTCTCATGTGTGTGTTTTCCATACTTTCTGTTTAGGTTGCCGTTTCTTTCTAGCGACTTGTTCTTGACTGCTGCATCTTGCTTTTACGATATCAACTTTCACAATATGATGATCAGAAGTCCCTTTGGAAGAAAACACCGAGTATGACCCTGGAACAAACCTGTAGGGGGAATCTGGAGATGCCAGTACGTAATCTACTCGAGTCCCATACTTGCAAGTCCCCTGCACATCTGCATATATATATATATATATATATATATATATATATATATATATATATCCAAGTAATGGCACTGTGAGCAGAAATATATATAGTTTTGATAGCGTGAAGTTAGAGTATTTAACATCCATGTTTCTTACTTTGGCCTTTAGCTAAAATGACTACTGATTCACATTCTCCTGCAAAGTCCTTAGCATCAGTGTAATGTTTACTTTTCATGAAACTCATTACTTCAACTTTTGGTGTTGGCTTTCCCATCTCCTCATAGTACTGCATAAATGAAACGAGCAATAGGAATTATATTTGAATCACATAAAGAAAGGTCATGAAACTCATTTTTCTATGACTGCAGGAGCTATGTGGTCGACCTTTACAATGTCTGTCCACCTCTCTTCAGAGTAATCTGTCTCGTCGAGGGAATTAAGACCTCCAGCTAAGATATGAGGAGCATCACTTGATTGTATTATGGCATCTATTTGCTTCATCCGCCAGTTCTCATCGAGATGGTCAAGGTGGGTGCAGTGGAAGTTGACCTCTCCTGCCTGTGGCACGTCAATGGTGGCCTTAAGAACATTCCTGCAGCGTCCAGAAAAGCTCGAATGAGTTTTATAATGCCTTGTCTCTCGATCATTTTGTCAGTTATCAGAGTTTTTTGAAGCTTGAAAATTGAGATTCATCCATCGTTCGTCTTTTCGATTTTCTCACAAATAGAATTATCAGAATTGTCCAGAAGAAGAGGTTGTGTTCTTAATAAGTGATGAATTAAATTTTGTAGCACTAGTAATTTGATTGCAGTGTAGTGGGATTAGTTATGGATGTCAGGCATGAATTTTATATATAGGGCACAAGTATCTGTTTGTCTCTTTGCTTCTTGTAAGTTAATTTTCATGGAATGCTGCTTTTTGCAGGGAAAAGGGTTACATGTCATAGCTAGCTAGCAGCAATTAAAGTGAATAATAAAGCCATTAATTTAATTGTATAGCATAGCAATGTACATCTCATCTCAAGATAGATCCTGCATATCATGATTTTGTTGCAAATCATGGCTAAGATTTTGATAGATTAAAATTTAACGCACCTAAAAAGTTATTTGAAGGTAACAAATAAGGTTCAAAAACTCGTAGTCTTGAGTAATATGTCCGGACCTAGCTCTAATCGGATTAGTTTTAGAGAAGAACGCTGCCCTTATAAGCTCAGCTTAGAGAAAGAGCTCAACGCTATAGACTCAATAATAAAAAAAAGCCTAGCTCTCATGACCTCAACTACATTTTGAATTTTACTCTTCCTAATCTTCAGGTGTATAAAAGTCCTCTAAAAGTTAATTATATTTCTATTAACATTAATGTTGTGTAAGGGATAATGTATAAAATAAATCTTCCAATGACATCATATTTTCATTATTTTAATATTTATGTAAGAGATATTTATCACTCATTAATATATATCAAAAATATTTTCTCATTAATGCTATTAGAAAAAAATTGCATTTCAATCACTCTTCTCCATAAAAAAAGGACTTATGGGCTATATGATACTTCCATGAATCATTGAAGCTTCAAGTTCTCAATCTCTATTCTATTCTTCATATTAACTTTTAGAGTCTTTCTCTAAAATATTATAGCTTTTTTTTCTTAAAAAGATAATTTTTTTAAGCATAAAAGAATTCATAAATTCATCAAAATAAACTTTTTGCATGTACCAGCCATCGGCTATCTTAGCTTATCAAACACTAGCCACCTTGGCTAGGAAGAATGAATCAAACTGTCAAAACCAATAAATTAACTTATTATCTAATAAATAAACATTGCCTCAAAACTAATTAGATTTTTAAGGACATCATTAATTGGTGTTCTGTGTGGGAAACTGATAAAAAAAACTGTTAACTTCTTGCTAATGACATTTCCAAGTCATTCCATAACACACTTGGGTTAGAACGCTTGATGGATCTACCTGTATTCGTGAGTACTTCTACCTATTCAAACTTCCAACAACCTATCAACCAGTTGCAACCCTTCACCCAGGTTGTGTTGGCCACTAAAGAGCAAAATCAGGCTTTGTCACCCAAGCAAGTCTTGACACTTAGCGGTTATGCCCTTGGAAAAGATTAAGTAGAGGTCGCTCTAGTGCTATAACATCACTTTTTAAAGGATGGATCAGAGGGTTTACAGCCCAACAAATTACCTAGAGATATATTATCCTCAGTAGAAAGTAAATTTATTTTTAAATCAAAATAATCATAGCTCTAACATACATTTATTATCTATAAATCTTCATAAAAGGCTTTTGAACTCTTGTACAATTTTCTTGGAAGGGGTTTTTCCTAGTGCTATTGTATAATCTTCTTGGAAGGACTTCTACCTAGTGCAATAGCACACTCTTCTTAAAAGAGGTTCTCCCTAGTGCGATAGCTCCACCCTCCATGATAGCTTGAGTTGTTTAACCTCATTAAAGCAACATGACCCTTGTCTTATGGCCAAGTAGATATCACCAAGACCAACTGGAACTCATAGAACAAACACAACTCTTTAGATAGGCTCTAGGACCTTATGTTATCTTCAAGGATGATCTTGAATCTCTTATTGTCATGTATGATCTCTCTTCAGTAGGGGACTCTCACGCCCTATGTCATCTCAAAGAGGCCACAAGCCTCCTACTCTTAAAAGATACAATAACTCTTCAATGAGAGGCTCTTATACCTCGTGACAATGCTAAAGAAGTCATATACCTTTATCACTTTAATGCAACCACTCTTTAATAGGAAGCCCCCTCATACCTTTACCAGGTAGGCCACAGGCCTCTCACTCTTCAGTGAGATATTTCTCTATTGGTGAGCTTCTAAGCCCTATATTATCACCAGAAAGGCCACAGGCCTCCCATTATAGTACAATCTTTTTTTTGTAGGGGCTTCCATGCCTCACACTATCGACTAGAAGACCATGAGCCTTTTTCTATGACCATTAAGGGATTCGTTCCCCTCAGCCTCTTAAAATATTTTCTAAGTATAGGTTGACCCTTCTTGGATTTCTCTCTGGCTTTTAGAAATTTTTCAAGTAAAGGAGTAGACATGGGTTTGTCCCCTCCATCCTTTATAAATTTTTATAAGTATGGATGTCGACATGAGTTTCCCTCAGTCTCTTAGAATATTTTCCAAGTATAAGGCTAACCCTTATTGGGTTCCTTTCGGTCTCTTCTAATATTTTCTAAGTATAAAGGCTTACTCTTATTGGGTTTCTCTTAGCCTCTTAGAATATTTTCTAAGTATAAGGCTCACCTTCCTTGGGTTTCTCTCGGTCTCTTAAAATTTTTTTAAGTATAAAGGCTCACCTTCCTTAGGTTTCCCTTGGCCTCTTAAAATTTTTTCTAAGTATAGATTGACCTTTCTTGGGTTTCCCTCCGCTCCTTAGAAATTTTTCTAAATATAGGCATAGACACAAAGCTGTCTCCTCCATTTAGAAATTTTTGTATGTATAGTCATAGATATGGGCTCGTCCCCTTTGCTTCTTAGAAAGTTTTCTAAGTATAAACATCGACATGAAATCTTCTTAATCTCTTAGAATATTTTCTAAGTATAAAGGGTCGCCTTTCTTGGATTCTCCTTGGCCTTTTAGAAGATTTTTTAAGTATAAGCAGACATTCATTGGGTTTTACTCAAGCCCTTAAAAAAATTTCTAAGTATAAGCATCGATATAGATTCTCCTCAACCTTCTATAATATTTTCTAAATATAGGCTGACCCTTCTTAGATTTCTCTATGCCTTTTAAGATTTTTTTTTATATGTATGGATGTTGACAGAAGTTCCTCTCAACCTCTTAAAATATTTTCTAAGTATAAAAGCTCATCCTCCACGGGTTCCCTTCAGCTTCTTAAAAAAAATAAATAAGTATAAGCTGACTCTCAGCCCCTTAAATTTTTTTTCTAAGAACAAGTTTCCTCTTCATGGGTTTCTCCACCTATTAGAAATATTTTCTCAATATAGGTTCCCCTCAATATGCTTAGAAATTCTTTTTCAACCATGATATACACCCCTACACACGGGCTATTTGGTATAATACTCAGGGTTTCTACCCGTCTTCTCAAACAAAGAAAATTCAACAAACTCATCATACCAGGTATTTTAAAAAAAAAAATCTTTACATATAAATATCACAAAAACTTGGGGGCTACTGATAAACCTAAATTTAACAGGCCTAAAAAACTCCTTGAAAGTCCAAAAACCTACGGTCTTAGACAACTTGACTAGGCCAAGCTCTAATGGGCTCAACTTAGAGGAAGAGCGTAGTCTCCATAAGCTCATCCTAGGAGAAGAGTCCAACCCTCTTAAGCTCAACTTAAAGGAAAAACTCAGCTACATTTTGGATATTATTCTCCCTACACTCTTAAGTGTATAAAAGTCCTCTAAGAGTCCATCATATTTTCATCAATATTAATGTTGTACAAGGAATAATGTATAAAAAATCTTCCAAGAGTCTACTATATTTTCATCGCATTAATGTTAGGGATATGTATCCCTCATTAATGTATATGTCAAGGATATCTTTTCTCATCAATGCTATTAGGACAAAATTACATATTAGCCCCCTTCTCTCCATGAAATGACAAGACTTATAGGCTATATGATGAATCTTTAAAGCTCCAGATTATCAATCTTTATTCTCTACTATATGTTAGCTTTAAAAGTCTTTCCCTAAAAAAATATTTTTTTCTCTCTAAAAAGGATATTTATTTAAATATCAAAGAATCCATAAATTCACCAAAATAGATTTTTTATAAGTACCAGTTACCGGTCACTTTAACTTATCAAACACCAGTTATAATAAATTATATTATCAAAATTAAAAAAATTAACTAATTATTCAAGATATAAATTTTATTCCCAGACTATTTTGAGTTTTTTCTGAGATCATAATGATATCTTAATTGTGCTAATAATTTAATAAACTAGAAAAGAAACAATGCAACCCTACCAATGTGGTACTCGATAAACTCTAGATGAAACTTCCGGTAGTGATTGGTTAATAACTTTGTGAATAACTATCTGATAAGATTTGGAAAATAAAATAAAATTGAAGAACTTACTGCTTCACTGCAAACAGCTAATACTGAGACATGGACAGGAAAAAAAATTCTGATAAACTGGGTTTTATATGTAGTCAATGACAGTAAACTAGAAAGTACTAAGCAAAGCTGAAAAAGAAAATGATTAGGAAAATGTTAAATGACAAAAATATTTTCATATCCTGAGTTCTAAATTCTAATATACAAAAATTCAGATCACCACAAAAAAGTATTGCAAATACATTGTGGAAGTCGTGAAAAGCAGTCCCATCATTGCTGACTTTTTCGAAATTCACCGTGTCCTTTCTAACTTAATAAGGGATGAAACGAGAGAAAATCCATGAAAAGAAGAGAGAGAATAGAAGATGAACAAGGTTTCCTTAAAAAGATCCTGCAATTATTGAGACTAAAGAAACAGATTAGATATACCTGAAATCAGTATCATCAAAGATCTTTTGCACTTTCCATCTCTTGATCGGCCACTTTGAGAGGATAGCATTTCCATACTCAGGAGCCCAGCTCTCAGCAAAAACATAATTCATCCCCAAAGCAGCAGCCAAATCAGAAAGAGGCTTCATTGCTTTCTCCTCCTCTGCTTTCACATCTTGCAAAGCCAGAATATCTGCATCCAGCTCTTTCAGCACTTGAAGCACTGTCCTTGTACTCCTATAACTCTCTCCATCGATCCCACCATTTCCCATATTTCTTGCAAAACTCACGCTTTGTGGCCTCATCGGAGCCTTTCCCCTCAGAATTCTACTTATATTAACACTTGAAGCATCCTCCTTTTCGTCTTCTCTGAAGCTCAATTGCCTATTTCTCAATAATGAAATCTCATTATCAGGCAAATTGATCGATACCCTTAACTTTGATTTAGCAAACTTTTGTTGCTTAAAGAGATTCTCATTACCATCGATGGAGTTTGGATGCAGGGGAGACTGCTTCAGAATACTCTTCGGCCGATCATTTGCAGACTTTGCGCGTAGCTTATTACTATTTATGGGCCTTCTAGTGTCTGCAAACTCTTCACCTTCATAGTCAACACTCGAAGGATTCTCTGTTTTAGGCACAGCAGGTGCCATTGAAAACAGGGCAGCATTAAAAGTTGCTAATTTGATTGGCTTCTCCTCACCCAATTGACCATTTGGATGGACAGCAGCAGACCCATTAATGGTGGGCTCAACTTTGATGTCATTTTGTGATTTGGAGTTTGATTTTTCAAATTTCTTTATGACAACCTTGCGCCTGGAACCGCTGCCAATACGCCTCCGGAAACGAGAATAAAGACGCCTGAGCCTTTTGTTGAGGAGTTTGAGCATTGTGGAGAAGGGGTGAGTGTTTAAGGGAAGGAAAGTTTGCCGATATTATTGTAGGCAGTGATACCATGAGAAAGAGGGCGTTACAGAGCTGTTTTCATCGCAAACACATGAGCTGTGTTTTTTTTTTTAATGCGAATCGTCATGTAGAGTGGACTCGTATCTTTGTTTATACTTTATAGAGGCGGAAGAGAATAGGAGTCTTCCTTCTTGGAAATGGGTTGGTGACACTTGGCAGCAAAGTAGAGGTTAATAAGGACTCTAGGTTTTTTTTTTAAGGAGAGACAAAGATGGCCAAGTTGCTAAGCCTAACTGCTCTCCACCGAAGAGAAATGGCAGTGTTCTAGTGTTCTGTTTTGTTTAATAATTGATGATTATTTTAGCATTAAGGGACAAGGTAATAGGAGAAATTATATAGTAGTTAAGAGTACTTAAACGAAAGAATCTAACAACTCCGATCCATAGCCATGCAAGTAGAATTCGTGTTTGGAACGCTACGTCACCTGGAATACGGCGTGCATAACTCCCTCTCGTCTCCTCTTCTCTCGTTCACTTCCATGCTTCCTCGCGGGTCTACTTGACTGGATGGAGGAGAGAGACCCTTTTTTGGTGGCCATTCGGCGAGATGAAAGACTAGGCTAGGATTCACGGAGACTTTGGACTTTGAAAACATGAGTTGCTGTCGTCGGCTCTTCGGTACCACCCCTTTCTTTTTTACCATCTTTTCAAAGGGCCCAAACGTTTTTGTCAAAAACTAGCCGCCTCACAAATACTACCGGCCTCTAGCAAGTCTAATTATGGTGATTTCAGATTTATGCTGGATTCCGATTAAAGATGATTGAGCTAGCTTTGAATTCTTAATGAAGATAAAGCAAGTTTCTCTACGTACTAAATCGTTAAAATGATTATTACTTGGTAATTTTCCGGCGACAACCTCCATATATACCTGTAGAAAGACATTTCAAGGGCCATTAGAACAGGGTGATTGATCGGCCAGGGGTCCCCTCCGAGCCCCCCCTGGACGGCTTACCTTGGCATGCACGGCAGAAATTACTAGGAATGTAAGAAGAAAAGAAAGCGATGATTAAATATAAAATGATAAATGGCTATACGGACGTACTTATTCCAACAAATTAATGGTGTTCAGAGGAGCAGGTGAGGTATGACTTGTTTATATCTGCTTGAATACGTGGGTCTAGCTGGATGTGCTGTCTGAAAAGAAAAAAGCACCAGCGGAAGAGGAAGAAAAAGAAGAAATGACAGCTATGCTTCTTCTTCTTTTATTTCTCCCTCAATTTGTTACTGCAGGTTAGGCAAAAAAATTTTTTTTTATTGAAATTAATTTTTTTATATTTTAATATATTAATATTAAAAATAATTTTTAAATAATTGACACTTTTGTTTGCTGGGAACCCCTCCCATAATCTCACTTATTGAGACTTTAGAATTTAGATATCTAACTGACCCAATTCTCAAGTGTCAGAGAGGCCCGTGATCCAGAGAGAGAGATGGGGTCAGCAAAGCAGGGTTGTCCAGCTTCATTACTTAGGTGCATCGTTGTCTGAATTCACCGTAAAAGTTATTTTTTAAAGGATATTTTATTTTAAATATATTAAAATAATATATTTTTTTTTTTTTTTTTTTAATATCAATACATTAAATAATATTAAAAAAATAAATCTTTTTAAAAATATATTTTTAAAACTCAAAGACAAACCAGCATAAATTCATATAAGTTGATGTAATTAGCTAGTTCTTCCTTGCTATAACGTGGGGTAGATGTTTAGGAAAAAGAATGTGAGCATGTATTTATTTTAGCATTCAAAAAATATTTTAAAAAACTTTTAAGATTTTTTTTATGATTTTAAATTATTTTAATATGTTAATATTAAAATGAAAAAAATTATTTTAATATATTTTTAAATAAAATAACCCTAATAAAACAAAAATCTCAAACATTATCCGAGTGGCCGCCACAACTTTGCAGAAAAATTGAGTTTGTGTAATCATTGCTTGCGCAGGTATGGATTTGATGTGTCATTAACATTCTCAGGAGCATTTTCTGTAATAACGAGGTTGCACTCATAACATACAAAAAATAATCAATAAAAACCCAAAAATAACTAAAAACAAAATCATAAGGTGATAATTTACAAACTTGTTTTTTTAAAAAAATAAGTGATGTTATTTTAGTTAACGGAAGAAAAAAAAACACATGTCATTGAGATTTTTTTTTTTTTACTGTGTTTGTAGACCAGATAAAGTGGATTAGTATTGAAATTTTTAGTCTCGATTTCTTATCTATATATAATATTAAATTAACTCGTATAAAAATTACAAATTAACTTGATAAGCATAAAAATAATCTAAATTACTATAAAAAAATAGAGTTTGACTTTGATTATTTTTTCTTTCAACTTGATGTCTTTCTTCAATGTTACAACATCAACATATTATATCAATATTGGTCAACTCGGAATAACAATAAAATTCAAAACTTAGGGTCATGGAGATAACCATAATACAGTAACTTATTTAGCGAGTTGTTTCTTCTTTTACATTTTTTTTCTTTTTTTTTTAGACCTCCAAAGATATCTTTATTTAGAGCCATTAAAATCATCGAGTCATTGTCATTCTTTTAAGGTGGCGTGGCACATGTCAAATAAAAAATTTGGGGTAACATTAATGATCATGTTTTATTCTCTTTTTTTTTTTTTTTTTTTCTCTACTTTCTTTATTTCTTGTGGATGTGTTTTTTCCTTTTTATCTATAATTTCTCTTGTGGGTTTTTTTTCTCATTTTTAATCCCTATAATTTCTCTTGTGGGTTTTTTTTCTCATTTTTAATCCAACCCCCTTATTTTTTTATAATGAGAACCTTATACTAAATTAACCAAATCATAATACCAAGCCCAAATATTAACCTAACCAACCGAGAAGGAACCTAATAGGAAAAACAAGAAACTATGATCATAAACAAAACTCAAAGAATGAAAAAAAAGGGGGGCAAAAAAGTGATGCACATTCAATAAAAACAGTAAGATACATAGGCTAATAATCAGTATTTTTATAATTTATTGTCAGAATTTTTTTATTAATATTTTGAGAAGATAATATATGCATGTGAGGTCAATCTCATTCCTAAAAATATTTTAAATTCTAATTGTGATGCAAGTGCAAAGAAGTATCCATAAATGTGAAAGGCACAATTTTCGCTTGAGCAACGAATGTTGCAGTCTTTGGGAAAACGACGGCGATGGTTGCCCGCAGTCCAAAACCATAATTTTAGTATTGTTGTCCGTCCCCATTTCCTGTCGCCTCAAACAAAGGCCCATGCCCATGTTGCGTCGACCCCACCACCTCCTCCTCCTCCTCCTCCCTATTCCTTTTTTCATTCGTGTTTCTGGTTTTGTTTGCTCATATACTTTGAAATAAACTTGATGCTGTGACAGTCAGGAGCCTACATACAAATCCCTCAATTTGTTATTATTATTAATTAACATATGCCAAAATGCATGTCTTGGTATTTCAATGTAGTAAGCCTTTTACAATTAGGTCCTTAAAAGTTTTTGTTTTCAATTTCATTCTATTACGATTAGTATTAATGGATATTAGACTTTGTATTTTTTTTTATTTGTTTTCTATGAGATTATCACGGTCTTATGACCCAAGTTGCAAGTTTTGCGAGGTAGCAGATTGACTTAGATTTTTTTAGTTCTTTTTTAATTATTTTTTTTTATTTCATCATTCAACATTAAATTGATTGAGAATTTTTTTTTTTTTTTTTTATATTGAGATATCTCAGTCTCATGATTTGGGTTTAGCAAGTTAACCCAAGTTAACTTGGATTTTTTTTAATTGACTTTTTTTTTTAATTTAATCCTCAACAATGGGTTAATTAAGAATTACACTTCATAATTTCTTTTTAATTTTTTTATATGAGGTTATCAAGGTCTCATGATCCGGGTTAACCCATTTACCTCTAGTTTTTTTTTTTTTATATATATATATATATATTTGCCTCTAGTTTAATTTTTCTTCTTCAATTTCATCCTTTAATGTTGAGTTTGTTTAGGAATTAAGTTTTATAATTTATTTTGGTTTGCTTTCTATAAGGGTCCGATTTCATGACCTGGGTCACGTGTTTGGTCGATTAATTCGGGTGGTTTTTTCATGTCTTTTTTTAATTGATTTTAATTTTAATTTCATTATTCAACATTAAGTTGATTGAGAATTGAACTTTATAAATTGTTTTATTTTTTTTATACAATTATCTCAGTCTTATAACTAAAGTTTGGTAGGTTAACTCAGATTGACTAGAATTATTTTTCTAATTGAATTTTATTTTTTTAATTTTATCTTTCGATATTAGATTGATTGAGAATTAGACTCAATATTTTTTTTCATTTACTTTTTATAATGTTATTAGGGTCTCATGACTCAAGTTTAAGATTTAACAAATTAACCCGAGTCGATCTAAGTAAATCCAATACGCTGTTTTTATATTTTTTAAAAATATATCATCTAGTATAATTTATCTTTAAATCCATAAAATTAATTATATCATATCAATTCAATTTTTATATAATTTATTTATTTTTTCATGTCAACAACATTTTTGAAATTTTTTTTACATTCAACAAAATTATCTAGTATCATACTATACATAAATAGAGTGTGCTCGTGGCTATTCCTTCATTCCTTTCCTGTTGTTCAATTCAAGTCTTAAATTAGATTAGTTTGATGTCAATTTCACAAACTTTATTTTGCTAAACGTAGACTCATTCATAGGCCTTAAATAATCAAACTCTTGAACATATGACCACAAATTTTAAACCCAACTCTCTGATTCTCGGATAATGGGTCAAATTTTTTTATTTTTTATATATAAAAAAGTAAAAATAACATAATTTTTTAAAAGTAGGATTAGAATCAAATGATTCTTAAATCTTATCTTTAATTAGTAATTAGAAAATAAAAACTATAACTCTGGAACCCCAGCTCGACTGGTCGATTCAGGATCTAATTAACTCTAGGTTAGAATCGAGTGAGATTAAAAAAAATAAAAAAAATTTAGTATGACCTAGCGACCCGGTCAAAACCCGACCGCAAACTTGTTAATTTTTATTTATTATTATCAAAATAATTTGTTTTGATTTTAATTAAAAAAATAACTCAATAACCCAATTAAAAATCAATTATAATCTGATAATCCAATTAAAATTCAAAACTCAAATTTTAAACTAGATGGATCACCAAACCGGTCTTAAAACTTTGATAGAAACAACTACGAAGCTCGAGAAAAAGCCCTAATTGTATCCTAACACCCCCACTAACCAATCGGGCATACGGACTTATTTTCCTTTTCCCATGAGGAATGCTGTAACATATGCTCCATTAGTCTAACAACGTGGTTAGACTTGCATATCACTCAGCACACAACATAAACACAAGCAATTTCCAAGCTTTGTCTTTGATTTATTCTTGTTTTTGCTCCACCAAGTTTCTTGAAACTCATTCCTTGTCAAATTTCACAATCCTCTGCTTTGGCAAAGAATCTGACTGGCCCTCTATTAAATCAATCTATCCTGGTTAGCTTTGAAAAGCAAAGTTTTTTTTTTTTTTTTTGGCGCAGAACTCGATCTGGGTCTTGTTCAAAGATGCGCTTGGTCTCATCAGGCTCAATGCTGTTATCTCCGCTTTGTCTGCCAAATGGGTATGCTCCCTCCACTGGGATACCATTCAACAATTCACTTTGTTTCTTGCCGAGGAAGGATCAAAGAAATATTGTTTGTGCCTGTGTGGCTCCTCCTCGACCCAACATAGGGAGGGAGGGATTTTCCGCAAACAAATTCACTGTAAAGTTTCTGCATTCTATGTTCAGTATTCTTGCTTTATTTATCGACTGCTGCTGGTTTCTGCTATATCTTATGTTCGTGTTTTTCTGTTGCTTATTCATGCTCGGTATTTTAGGGATTTTTTTCTGCAGCCCGCCCACCTTCTTCTTCTTTGTGTTAAATTAATGTAATTGTGAATTGGGTGGATTTTTCTCAATCTTTAAATTTTTTTTCATTGATACGATCTTTTGCGTTGGTTTGAATGGATATATTCCATTGATCACGTAACTAGGATTCATATAAACCAGAGAAATTAAGCAGGATAGGTGAACCGGAGGAGGATGATTCTGATGTTCTCATCGAATGCAGAAATGTTTACAAGTCATTTGGGGAGAAGCATATATTAAGAGGTGTGAGCTTCAAGGTGAATTTTTTTCTCGAAGTTATGTTTGCTGTTTGCTATTTAACAACTCTTTTTGTGGCTTATTCTGCTATTAGATTGTTCTTCATATTAGCACATTTTAGCAATCATTTGCATGTTATGCATTCCCCCCAAGGCAACGCCTATCAGTCTCTGCTTGTATTGTCTTGCTGTTTCTGCATGTCCCCTGGTTTGCATGTCCGCAATTTTTATGGTTAATTGATGTTTCCCTGTGGATCCTTAGTTGCCTTCTGTGAGAGAAGATTTTATGGTTAATTGCGTTGTCTTGACAAGTTATGTTACCCCATTGTTTACTGTAAGCGAAGACATTTGGTGCAAAATTCTGTGTTTCTGTTACTCAGACCAACAAAGAGACAGATGTTTAAGATTATTGATTTCTTAAAACTATTTCAATAATTCCTTTTGGGGGCAGCGTTGTGATAATTACTTGAGTAATTCAAGTTCATCTACCTTTTTGTGTCATTTATTCTGTATCGTCTTATCCATGCGGTGATAAGTTTCCACTTGTGCAGATCAGACACGGTGAAGCAGTTGGAATAATCGGACCTTCTGGCACTGGTAAATCTACAATTTTGAAGATTATTGCAGGACTTCTTGCTCCGGACAGGGTAATGATCAAATCAAGTTTCTTGTTGCCTCTATCTTTATGCAACCTATTACCATCCTGGACTGAAGCAACTGGGCTGTGCCTCAGTTTTTTACGTAGGCAGTTGTACTTAAACCATATCTAATGGCAGGGTGAGGTTTATATTCGAGGTAAAAAGAGAGATGGTTTGATCAGTGATGAGGTGATGTCTGGGCTTCGAATTGGATTGGTAAATCTTTATTTTAGTTATTAATTGAAGGGTTATGTCTCCTGTGCTATTTTATCAGTGGTTTTACTTTTCACTTATTCTTCATGGCAGGTGTTTCAAAGTGCAGCACTTTTTGATTCTTTGACTGTGCGTGAAAATGTTGGTTTCCTTTTGTAAGATACAGATTACTCTTTTCTTTTCAGGAGTTGGAACTGATAGCATGACTTTAATGCAATTCCTTTTCTGGTGGAAAAAAGAAAGCTCATTTCTTAATGCTTTTGTCTTGCTTAGATATGAAAATTCTAGCATGTCGGAAGAGCAAATCATGGATCTTGTGGCAGAAACTTTGGCTGCAGTTGGTTTAAAGGTATGTTTGCAATGTGAAATTTTCATTTGTGTAGCATCAGGTGGCTCTTTCCCAGCTAAGAAATCATCTACTGACAGGTTGCTGTTCCCTTAATTTAATATATTTAAGCTACATATATGCATTACACTTTTGTCACCTATGCAATGCTGTCAATTTCCAGCAACATGAAGTTCAATTTCCTGCTGAAGCATTAGGAACTGTCTTCATTTCCTAATGCTAGTTTCCAGCATTGCATAAAGCTTAGAAACCGTCTCCTTTTCCCTACTTTCTTATTCGAGCCTCTATTGAAGATAATGAAACCCTTTACTTTCAAGGTTGATGAAACTTAATATTCTGTTCAGGGAGTAGAGGACCGGTTACCTTCTGAATTATCTGGTGGAATGAAGAAAAGAGTTGCTCTAGCTCGGTCTATAATTTTTGATACCACAAAGGAAACAATTGAACCAGAGGTATTTAAGAAACTGAATTGATTTTGTTCTTTAATCTTTTTGGTTTTCACTGATAGCAACTGATGTTGTCTTTATATATGGCTGCACCAAGACCATTTTCTGATTGGTAAACATTCTTTGATGAAAAATATGGTAAAGGAAATTACTTGTGATTCTCTGGTGGTTGGTATGCATAAGAAATTTATACCAATAGGATGACCGACAATGGTTGTTAAAGATAATTCTGGTGATTGGATTTAGGCAAACCAAAAGAATAATGTCTGGAACCCCACTTTTCTAGCTCACTTATAGCTGCTGTAAGTGTCTCTGTACAACTTGTCCAATTGTTTGCCATAAACCAACAGCAAGGTTTTGATATGTCAGAAATGTATGATAACTAAATATTAGCTTCAATTCATTTCTTGATCTCAATCCATGAAATTTGTTTGTTTCTTTTTTTTTAAGGGTTGGATGTTTATTTGTTCCAAATTTGTGCATGCTCAATTTTAAAAAGTATAAAAATCTATTTGTATGATTTTTTCTCATGGTGTTCTGTGCCACAACTTCTGAAGAGTTTGATGTGATTTTATCCTGCTTTGTGTTTTTTATCCGTTCCCTTGTATTTTTTCACATTGTGGAACAGGTACTCTTATATGATGAACCAACAGCTGGACTTGATCCAATAGCATCTACTGTAGTTGAAGATCTCATCCGCCATGTTCATATGAAAGGTGAGGATGCACGGAAACCTGGGAAGATTGCGTCTTATGTGGTGGTTACTCATCAACATAGTACCATTAGAAGGGCTGTTGACAGGTTAGCTGTGTCAAAATGTTTTTCTAGTCTTGGACTTGTAAAGTGGCATTCCCTTAGTACTGCTTGATGTGCAGGTTGTTGTTTCTACATGAAGGAAAGGTTGTTTGGCAAGGAATAACTCAAGAATTCATGACATCAACCAATCCAATTGTTCAACAGGTAATAATTGTGGTGGTAGTTTTGAAACCTTTAGAGTTTAGACTTTGGTTTGCACCAAACTTCAAACAGTGAATTTTGTTTACATATGCCGTCAAACTACTAACTATATGCTAACGATATTGAATATTATAAAGGTGCAAAGTATTAACTACATGGTAAGTATAGCATCAGCTTGATGTTAAGTATTACATATTTGGTCACATTGTGAGTGCTACAGTACTAATGGAAAGGGAGAAGATGTGACTTCCAGTGTCTAAAGGTATCTTATCAGTGGGATCTTTGATTCGCTGTCACTGAAATGTGAGGAAGTGTCATGTTCAATATCTGTTTCCTGCATGCTAACAAGGCTTTGGTCTTGTGTTCTCTCTTTTTTCTCAATTCCCTTCATGGTGGTGAGAACAGAAGGTAGCCGGGCTTTCTTTTTTTTGAGACAGGGTTATCGTGTTGCCTATATTGTAATGCATCATCTGTGTGAGTGCAATTTTTGAACGCACGCATTTGTGTGTGATGCGTGCTGAGTGTGTGTGTGATTCAGTTCTAACTTCAGTGCCTTCCCTTTTCTGTGTTTTCAGTTTGCATCTGGCAGCCTTGATGGACCTATTAAATATTAGGACATAAACCATCGGTTTTCGTTTCAGACAAGCTTCTGGGGGGAGTTTCAAGACAAGACCCTCGTAAACTGGTGCGTGCAAATTTTGCCACTTCCCGCCAGGTTTTCACTATTGCTAGCCTCTTGTAACTGGCTAATATAAAATGCTCTCGAAGGAATACACTAGTTCAACCTTAGGGCACCATCTTGCTTTGAAAGAGCTGCTCCTCAATATTACTTAGCTGTATACCGTTAGATAGTAGTTAGTTTTGCATCTGTATGACTATTATTCTTTTTGGTTTCCAACTGCGACCATGAAATTGGGACATTCATGCTGGGTTCCGTTGTAGGAAAGGAAAGTGCATCTGAAAGCAATTTATTATGATTACGTATCCTCGATTCATTCCTCTTATAGAGATACTGCTGCACCCAATTGTCATTGATAATGAATCTGTCCAGCTTCTCTCTAGTACCTCAGAGCTTTTCCATCTATTATTCCATCAGCAAATTTTAAGGCAATGATGGCAGCAGTAAACAAAAGATTTGGCTCGAGAATTCATTATTATGAACATCCCATTTTCTCGCTTTGGGTTTTAATTGATTATTATGAACATCCCGTTTTCTCTCTTTGGGTTTCAACAGCCACAACCGTTTGCATCTGTCAAACGTTAAAGTAAGTCACCACATCTTAAAACAAAAGAAAACATACATTTTTTTTTTTTTGAAGAAGAGAAATTTCGAAGTGTACTTGCTGGAAAAAGCTTTAAATTTCTCTTGTATAAAGCATAACAACAATGTTTGTGGAGAGGTCTTTGTATTTTGCTGCAGAAGAAGCATTCTTTTCTTCCTTTTTGACTGGGACATGAATGACCTCCTGGAACTAATGGCCGTCTTCGGATACAATATTTCTGGCCGCTGCGTTGTATGCCATGTATACAATTCATAAACCATAAAGAAGAGGCTGTAAGAATGAAAAAGTTAAGGAATATGTTCACGTGTTATGGAATATGTTTGAGCCAGCTGGGTGATATTGGCATTCTTCAAGAGGTTTGTGTCATTCTTCGGAGAAAATCTCTCTGTTTGGAAAACCTGTCTTGCTGTCAAGGTATGTTAGAATCTATACCAGGAAGGACGAGTGAATGGATGGTAGTGAGGTATACAACAGCTGTCATGCTGTCAAGAGATTGTAAAAAATAGGGCTATTAGGAGAGTACCTACACCAGATTGTAACACTTTGATCAATTCTGAGATAATATTTTGTAATCAACTTCACGATAGCTAAGATCGCTATGACATGATGCTTTTGGTTGGTGGAGAGCAGTGGTTAAAACGATGTGTTTAGGGTATGAAAATTTTGTTTCAAAGTGTTGGCTTTCTATTTCTTCTCACAATTTGTTTTGTATTTTTTACAATGAACACAAGTACTAAGTAAGAGGCGAGTCAGAGCAAGGAGACCAATAGAAGTCACTAACACAAGAGAAAAACATTGAGAGGAATTGAAAGCTCATTCTAGTGGTAATACAGAGCCATATAGAGTCGATCATATTGGCATCAAGGTATAGGCGTACCAGTGCTAATGCTTATGTTTCTCTTATTGCTTCATCTGTTGCTACCACTAGCATGAACACCACCATGAATGCTCATCCCCTAGTTGTTTTGCAAACTTCACAAACTCAGCCTATGTGTTTTACTCAATTTTAAAAAGAGGGCATTTCTAGTTCTCGTATTGTCCATGGCCAAAAAGATTTCTTGGGTCATCAAACAATCAGTTTTGTTTGTTTTTCTGAATTTTATGTTGTTGAAATATCATAACAATATAGTGAGAGCATTGTTTAGAGAAAACCCTTACTTTTATAGGGTTAACTATAAGGAGACTTAAACACATCGTCATATATTTCATAGGTGCCCTACGAGGACAATCACTCATATTTTTGTAATTTTAGTGATCATTTAAGTGAAGCTCAACAAGTGTTATTTCATGTAAACCTTCATTTCTCCTCCCACTTGTATATCCTTTTCATTTTTTTTTCAGGCCTTCTAAATACATGTCATGTCTGTGAGGAGATGAAAGGTCGAAAGAAAGAATATACTTAGGTATATATCCCTTACCTAAAAGGAACTTAAAAAGTCTAGAAAGGACCGTGTAGAGTTGTAAGGATGGTTTTGTGAGCTAGAATTATCATACCAAGCAACTTTAAAAGATAAAAATGCCCATTTTTCTAACCTAATGGAAATGCATGAAAAAAATACTATTAAAGAAGAACTTGCCTCTGTTAAAAGAAAGCCCGCAGAAGACCAGACAACATTAACTACTCTTCATACTAATCTTGTTTTTGTTTAGGAATAGTTATTCCAAGTTGCGAGAGATTAGGAGTAACCCTGAGGAATTTTAAACATTTTATGGATATACAAGTGTCTTTCATGATTGTATAGACAATAAGATGATGCTTGTGATGAGAAATTTCAATTTTGACAACAAGGTTAAGAGAAACACTATGGACCTCTCATATGCATTTTATCCTAATGTTGTTCCTAATTATGATGAGATTTTCCCATATCATGCTAAAGCCATAGCTCGTGAGGAATACCTTCTGCATGAAGAGTCTAGAGAAGGAAATCAGCTTATAGTTTCTCTTGCTTTTATCTGGTTCCATCATGTTGTTGTTTTCATTCCATTGGATGGGGTTGCGGTGCTTATATGTTCATGTTCCTTTGGTTTTGCATGTGTTGCAGGCTATTTTTGATTTTTTTTAATGAAATAGAAGAATTTGTTTCACTTTGTCTGAATTGGATATTCTTGAAGTGTAAAATGAAGGATAACATGGATATGAATACACCTAAAAGTAATCATGGAGAATTTACTAGAATAATCATAGATATATGCTGACTTATAAAGTTATATATATGATGAATCATGGAGATAAACTTTGATAAAATATCTTGGAGACACAAGAAAGAAAATTTGGAGTTAGGTAGAACTAATTATGGATATAGACTTGAAGAAAACAACTTGGAGGTATAATGAAGATACAAAAGTTTATTGGAAGAAATTTCTTAGGCTAAATACAAGATGGAGTAGAACTAGTACATATATAGTAGAGAAACAAAATATGGTGGGAGTTATTTTTTTATCACAACAAAAGTAGTTTTAAGAGTAAATTAGAAACACTAAAAGACCATGTTTAGTGTGTTCAGTAAAAGTACATCTTCAAGTGGTCAAAGTATCATGCATACAGCAGATTTTTCCTTTCATATCCTACATATGGTAAGCGTTAACTTCAATAATGTATACCACCTTAAATGGGCCATCCCATTTTGAAGCCAACTTTCCTTTCCAATTAGTATTCCTTATTACCTTTAGTTTTCTTAATACAATGTCTCTCACTTTGAAATGTTTGTTCTTCTTTTTAAAATTATGGTATTGAGTAGCTTAATGTCTAAAAGCCTCAATTTTTATTTCTACAATGAGTCTAACTTCTTTTACCAAGTCTAGATTTGCCTTTAACTCTTTAACATATATGTCAACGGAGAAATATAACAACACTCTATGACTATGGAATCTAATTTCTACAAGGATTATAACTCCAGTACCAAATGTTAATTGGAATGGTGTCTCACCTTTAAAGATCTTTGAGAGGTTTTATAGGCCCATAAAATCTTATCTAGGAGTTCAGCCTGTAATAGTAGATTGTTATCGAGCTTTGATTATCCATTTATGTATGAATGCAACATCGAAAAGAACTTGTGGTCAATGTTAAGACTCTAACATTGTTCTTATATTTTTTTTATTATCTAATTGGGTTCCATTATTTGTGATCAACACTCGGGAAAGCTCAAACTTACAAATAATATTTTTCCAAAAAAGAGATAACTTTGCTAGTAGTTATCTCTGTTAGGGCCTTTATCTTCATCCATTTAGTAAAATATTCAACAACTATAAAAATGACATGTCTTCTTTTAGATGCCTTGGGAAATGGTCCTAGTATATCCATTCTTTTTTAAGAGAAATATCACAATTGGTTCCAACATGTTTTCTACCTTCAACATCTCTTTGTTAAATCTTTTTAAATAAACTTCAGTTCTCTCTCTTTCTAGTTGAACATTTTTTATTGGTATGTTTATACTGAAATAAACAATCAACTTGTGACCTAAGTTAACAAATCTAAATATAGAACTTGGTTTCAGACTAAGATACCATATACACAAGGACCTATAAAAAATGGTAGGTAGTATCTTACTCATGGCGTTAGAGTCTTGGATCACCAATTTCAAGCTACTGTAAACATTTTGGAAGTGTTCTCTAGGGTTAATCTTGGTGACCATGAAATCTCTGAAAAAATAAGTGTTTAATATACCATTACATAGTGGTGAATCTCTTATTTTGCCTAAGACATTTCTATCTTCGTTCCTACTTAGACTTTGAGGGACAACAAGGTTGTCGATGAAGGATATGGCCCCGACCCTTTCCTTTTGATTTGTAGAGATCATGTTTAGACGACCCATATGAAAAGGTTTCTCATGGTGAAGATATTTGCTTATTGAAAGGAGGAGGTGTGGTGCATGCTTTCTTCCACCTTATTTTTTTTTTCTAATTTCTTTAGGGAAACTGAGTTAATGATGCATATAAGTGCAAGAGGAGCAAATTGTCGAATAACAACTAATATACTTTGTGGATGGATAAGAAGAGACCTAAGTTGTTGTTAGGTAGCAAGCACAACTTTTATGAGTGCTCTCATGTATTAAGCAAGTTATTAGAGGTTAATTGGAGTTGAAGAAGATGGTAAGAGGTTTGTAACTCCTTCACCTGGTGTTTTCATGTTGCCAGCCATGAAAGATTTCAAATCAGGTACCAATAAGGGATAAGAAAGGTTTGGATAGGAAATAAATATAGTTTTTGTTCATTTCTCCACAATTGACGCCACTGAAGAAGTCGAAAAAAATCTTCAACGAATCTTTAGGCTTTTCTATGGTTGATAATAGTTTGGATTGCACTGGTGTGAGTTGATGTTTCAATTCTTTGATGCTCAAGTCAGTGTTTTTTTGGTTTGGTTATTCAAGTGACAAGCAGGTAAAAAGGTCAAGAAAAAAAGGTTTTTTTTTTTTTTTTGTAAAGAGATGGGTGTTCTAACCTCTCATTGAGCAATTCAAGTATTTAAAAAAAACTTGTTCCATTACTCCCCTTTTCCAAAATAAAGATTAGGAGTAGGATGACAATGCTATCGTAACTTAACTTGTAAAAGTAGCTAGATTCACATTAACGATTAAAGATTCTAGCTTGTGAAACAAGAGAGTACCATGAAGAGTGTGGATTTGAGAATAATTTATTGGACTGTTTGGGTAATTTTAATAAAAATCACAAGATTATATGTAAAAAAAAAAGAGAGAAAGACTGTAAAGGGATAAAAATAAATTAAGTTAGGCACAAACAATCTAGTTTGCTCACCAGGTTTGACCAAGGCGAGCTAGTCACTTTCGGCTGAAGTTTTTATTTTAGTATTAAGCTAAATCATTAGAGACAGACGTTATTCATCCTTCTTTGCTAGTGATTAATCTTTAGATATTATAAATATAAAACTTATCTAAATACACGAGATTTAGAATAACAATAAATTTATATTTATAAGTTTTTTTTATATAATTACTAAATTATCAAATTCAATTTGAAACTATTTGTTCTCGAATATCGTATATAATATATTTTAAAACTTTTAGAACTTAATAAATAAATTTTAAATTTTAAATTTTTTTATTTAATAGATAATAAATAGAATATAAATATATTATAAATCCAAGCCATGGTAATGTATTTGACTTAGAGAATATGATTGGTTTATAGATAAATATTTAGAGTTTTTTGGACTTTAGCATAATAAAAAAAATGAAGAAGAGAAAATATTTAAGAAAATAAAATAGTCTAGTAAATTGTATATAACATTTGTAACTTTCCAAACTATATTATTTTTCTAAATATTATTTTAATAATGTTATTTTTTTAATTTCTTTTATTAGTGTACCAAATTCCAAAAAAACATTTAATAGATAGATTTTTATAAATTTAGCATTAATACAACACTAAATTAGATCATCTTGTTCGATATTATAGTCCAACTAAATTTTTAAAAATATATAAATTTTTTTAATATTAAATTAATATTTTTTTTATTTTAACATACTAATATCAAAAGCATAAATTTTTTTGACTATATTTCTATACAAAATATAATTTCAAAAGCAACTTCCATCAGATTACAATGTTTTTTTTTTTTAAGGACATTATTTTTTTTTAAAAAAAAAACAGGCCGTTAGTTTGGCTGAGTTTGAATTTGAATGCAACTTATTAATGACTAACGTAACTGTGCTAGTTAATTATAAATTGGGCACTATAGTACAGCAGAAATGATTAACCGGTCCTTTTTATTTCAAGAATTATATATTTAACCCTTATTGGTTTCAATCCATTTATAAAACTCAATCCTCTCGTCATTTTCATGCTCTTTTCTAACTCATTTTTCTTCTTCCTATGCTGAAAGAGATAAAAAAAAAATTGATACGGGAAAATTAAAAGAGAGCAGAAGAAGATCTTGTAACAAAAAACTATTAAATTGAAGACAGTTTAAAGAACTGGGGACTAGTTAACAAGTTTGAATAAAACAGGGACTAAGATATAATTAACTCTAGTAGCAAAATACGTGTCAAAAGATAAGGAGAATAGTGACGTTCGTAGTTAGGCAAATGTAAGAAAACCCAAACAGATTTTGTATTTTGCTTAAATAAAGGGTGCTGTGTCCGAAGAAGGGGTTATTAGTCCAGGGCAGGGCAGGGCAGGGAGATAAAATTGACTTAAATTGGTGATCGATCTGAAGAGACGAGAAAGAAGAGAAAAGCAGCTGAAAGAGAGAAAGAGAGAGCGATGGCACTGAAAGAGCGTAGTCCCGGAACCCCTAAAACCTCCTCCAAGGTACGATTCTGATTCATTTTACCTAACCTAATCTAGGGCTTCTATTTCCGATCTGTTCTGTTCTTTTCAATACTTTGGTTGTTGAGATTTATATATTTATTTTGAAGAAAAGTCGAGCCTTCTTGATAGCTAAGGGTAGAAATGCTACGACCAAGCGAAATGTTGTGATTTCTCATTTTTTATCTACTAAATGCAATACAAACTGTTTTTTCATTTGATAAAAAGAAAAAAAATCGATAAGTATTTATTTTGAGTCTGATAAGGAATAGTAGTTGAAATTGATGATATGATATTTATTGACATGCTGGTTTACGTGTTAATCTTGTCGTTTGGTGCCTCGAGGTCCTCATTTCTCGATGATTTTTTGGTACAGTACAGTTTTTCTTATGATGAACAAGCTGGAAATCTTGCAAGATTTTTTTTCTGCTCTTGCCCTTAATTTTATGTCTTGATGTCATAAGTAGGGAGAATATGAACTGTGTGTGTCAAATGGTTTCAATGGATAATAAAAAGACGCGCTATTTTTCTTTTCCCGTTGTTTTTCCAACTCAATTTTTAGTGGTAAAATGAGTGTCCCATTTAGTTTCCAAAGCTGATTATTACCTTTTCTAGTGGCAATCTAACCTTTTAGGATGCACCATAGAGAGAGCAAAATAAAATACATGCTTGATGATAACTTTTTCCATCACATAGATGCATTATTCTCATTCCCTTTTGATTTGAGTAATTCAATATTTCAGAATCTATGTTCCTTCTAGATATATGAACCTTATCTGCTTAAATAGTTGAAGATTTGTTAACTTTTGATTCTGAAATTTGAGGAAAATAAAAAGGTAAGAGATGGTAGTTAAGTTTTAAGTTGTGATGACAGAATCCACGAGTTGCAGTGCGATCAATTGATACATATGCTGCACAATGCGACAAATGCTTAAAATGGAGGGTGATTGCAACTGAAGAAGAGTACGAGGAGATCAGAAGTAAAATGGAAGAGTCTCCATTTGTTTGTAACAGAAAACCTGGTGTATCTTGTGATGATCCTGCTGACATTGAGTATAATGCCACTCGAACCTGGGTCATTGATAGGCCTGGCATTCCAAAGACACCAGAAGGTTTTAAAAGGAGCTTGGTTCTTAGACGTGATTTCTCCAAAATGGATGCTTACTATATCACACCCACAGGAAAGAAGCTGAGAACACGTAACGAGATAGCAGCATTTATAGATGCAAATCCAAAATACAAAGATGTAAACCTATCTGACTTCAATTTTACCTCTCCAAAGGTAATGGAAGACACCATCCCTGAAGATGCTGTGAGAAAGGTTTCCTCTAGTGGAAATGGCAGCAAAAGGAAGGCATTAAAGGATACAGCTTAAACTGAAACTGATCTTTCGGCTGATCTGCAGTGAATTGTTTTGGGGTCTTGTATCTTGTGAGAATGGTCTGGTGAGAATTTCCTGCAGCTTTTCACCTTTTGTGAGGATTTTGTTTATCCCAGTCAATATTGATGCGGTTTATGTCCCCTCTCCTCCTCTTCCTCTCCCAGGCTTGTGTTAATTATTGCAAGGCAACTAGAAAGAGCTGATGCTTTGAGACAGATGGTAGAACATTGTTTTTTTTTTTTTAGTAGTTAAACTAATTGTTAATTTACTCTTTTGTCTTTATTTTTTGTTTCACAATCTGCTGTAATCTTTTCTGGCTGCGGAATCTGGTCTTTTTTTTTTTTTAATGGAAACCTGTAGGCATACGTGTTTACTAGGATTCCCGGGGTGAGAGTAGGGGTATTGTTGCTGTAGAAGTTTACCTGGTTTTGGCCCTTTTGGGTTGGGGGAGACAGCAGAAGAATTAGTTTTCCCTTTGGAGAAACCTGGGATCATGGACCATACAGCTTGCCATTGTCAAGGAAGTTAGCAATGCGATTGCATCTGTAACTTATTGGGGTAAAGAACCAGCATCAGGAGGTTGGTCTAGCGACACAACAAGAGTGTCAGCTTCTTGATGGTCGATTTCAGCAAGGTTTATCTTTATCATTTCAAATTGGGAAATAACTCCAGTGTCATGAACGGTCTGGTTTGCATGTTTTGAAAGCTTGTGGCAGGTCAATGTAAATTTCTGATAGTGTAGTTTCTCACCATCATTACTGATAATTGACCATCGCGCGTATTTTTTTTTTAAATAATAATTGCACTGTATAATCCTCGTGTTAGATTGGAGAGATGGAGCCTGGGTTGAAAAGCTACCCCGAAAGCGTGACCAGCCATAGCAGAAAATTCTAGAAAAATTATGATGGGCATTAAAGACAATCAAATCATGGATTTCTACTCTTGGTATGCGTGCGAGTGGGTGCATTATCCTAGCCAAACAAATAAAAATTCAAAGCCCACAGCTGGCACGACGCATTGGGATTTCTTATTAGGATTTTTAGAGTTTAGAATTTGAATTAGAATTCTGTTTTAAATTTTGCAAGAATTAATTCATACATTGAGAATACGGTTGGTGTACACTGCTCAACACCCAGAAAAATTCTGTACACGAATTTGGGTGGATTGAAAACCCTATATATAGATAGCAGGAAAAATTTCTACTCGACTCAGTCGTGCTGCCCTCACATTGGCCACGCGGCGAGAGAAATCATAAAATATGAAGGTGCTGCGCTGGAATTATAAACAGAGGCAAAACTCACAATAAGACCTTATCAAGATTGACGCAGTGAATCCTCTACAGAAATGATAGTACGGAGTTTCACATGAAAGCATCGAGAGGAATCACTATCCATTCATGGTCTTGAGTAACTTGATGCTGGTCAAAACATAATGTCAGCATCCTTGTGAAGTGAAACTGAACGGTAGCTTGTCGGTGCTAGTCTGGTTTGGTGTACTCCAGAAGCATATGTGGCGACCTGTAAATCTTTACGAGTGTCCAGTAAAGAAGCTCTTCAACTCCAAGCTCGCCCTCTGCTCTCGCAGCATAAATGTCCTCACAAATGGCTATCAACCTACATCAAATCAGGTAATGATTTTTACGAAGGGTAATGCTATATGTATAGATAGATATTACTAAGATTTTTCACAAGGTGATAGGTAGTATTTTTATGCCAGACTAATCAATTAATGCTTTCATATACGACCCCATGTTGCCACATCTGTCTGAAGCACTTCTAGCAACAATAGATTGCATGCAAATGATTTTTCTTATAAAAAAGCAAATGAAGTTCTATCCTATTAAGCATTTTAGGAAAGGAAATCATTTTTTTCATTACATTTTCTTTTGAACTGAGCATCCTTTTCAGAAAGTCAATCCATAAGAACAGAGATGCATGTTAGTTGGTTACCTGTCACAGGAAGGTAGATTCTCGTACGGTATTCTCATTCTTAAGTCTGAGCATTGGAGTCTAATAAAACGGCCCACAGCGAGCACAAAGGTTATGTAGAGACCCCAGATGCTGAACTTGCTGATGGTGTCACCAAGAATACCCTCTGCAGCAGCATTTGAGCATTAGTGCTGTCATGAAAGAAAAAGCCACACCATATTGCTGTATACATAAATGTCATAGAAATGCTTCTTTAAACTCACGTGGTGGTGTTTCCTCAGACATTACAATTGCCATAGGTCCTGTCGAACCTCCACAGCCATGGATATCCGACAAATTAATATCACGGAATGACCACCAGTTAAAATCTGCACGATTTAAGACAAGGTCTGCACTAACTGCATCCACCTGAAATATTGACATTCAGTGATGTTCTAATAAATGTACTTTCCAAAGGTTCATGAAACTTTATTTAGGACCTACCGGTCATATGTCTAGACTACCTCATTTAAGACCAATTCATAGTCACCTATCAGTTTTCGTAACTGAAAAATTCATAGCACAATATATTATGATATAAATAATCATTCAATCTATTGGCTTTAACAGTACTTAATGAAAACACAACAATTTTCATATATTTATGAATGGCAAATATGCAAATGCAGAAAGTAATCTTATAATAGACAATATGAAAGCATCATGAGAAACAGTGTATAGTAAGAAGCACATCATAAGTTTGGACAGGGGGGGGGGTGTTATTGTTAGAATCAATGAATATTTAGATAAAGTGTAGATTACCTCTTGCTCAAAAGATCTGACTTCACCAGAACCAGTAACTCGTAAGTGTTTTGCATATAGATTATATATCCTAAAGCTGTTTGTAGAACCATTAAGAACTTTCTGTATGTCTGATTGTTTTGGAAGATCTGGAGGACTGACAATTTTCTCATATTTCACAACTTCCTTTCCTTTTGGCCTATCCCTGGTAAGTACCCATGTAAAAATAATATCCATATCCATATCCCGGTCAAGGGACAGGATAAATCTCATCTGAACCACATTTGGAACAAGCCACAGCACACTTGCATCTGCTTGGCAGCATATGAGCTGGATATCATTCTTATTATATGCATCAAAATAACCATGGGGATCCAAATCAAAATCAGAGTCGATGATATCCCATGGGAGCTTTTCACAAAGGGTAGTTTGATACAAGGTCAACCTTCCACCCACGGTCTTAATATCAACCTGAACACTTGCATCTTTGATGGGGTTTGCGATGTTGGTTGGATTACCACTGCTGTAGATCTGCAAGGATGAAATGAACAGTAGACTGATTATTAAGATGAACTAATTCTTTCACATAGAATTCAACAAAAGTTGAAGATATATACGTACATATAAGACACAAAAAAATGTAAATTTAAATACATGTTTCAGTCTTCATAGAAATGGAGATTTTCAAATTAAAACAAAGATGATCTGAATCCATCACAAGTAGCATTGACTCAAACTCCAGTATAGTTTCACAAGTCAACTAACTTGAGAGTTTCCATAGGGCAGAGATAATTTTTTCCTTTTTAATATAAAATGATAATTTGTCACATATAATTTATTTTATTAATTCTCATTCCTTTTTGATACATAGAAATCATGAACGTAGATCCATTCAACCTCGTCATACATAGAAATCATGACATCTCCATTTCATGGAAATTCTGCCCTAGTTATCAAGCTAAAAATTCCATAGGGTATTCGTCATTAGTTAAGCTTCCTTGAATCAATTGCATGTGCACTTGTTGCTTGTATGATGGCACAGAATAACCAGAACCAGCAATCTTCATATAAATTCAGAGAGTAACATAACATGCTTGTTGAAATTTTTCCCTCCAGAATTTGGCTTCCCTTTTAGCCTAGCCTTTGCAAAATAAATCTTTCATTCAACACTAAAGTGATACCATGAAAATCAATCAAGAAATACATGCGGATTGCTTTCCCCATAAAAATCACTAGCATCAAGTTCAACATTTCTATTGACACCATTGATCATTCATCTTAAAATTTTCTTGATTGAGTTTGAGAAAATAATGCTGCACTTCTACTTTTTCTGCCAAAGGTTGAATCGACAAGCTCACAACAGATTGTATTTGGTAGGGCATTGACTAGCGAGGCTGGTTCTATGTTTGGAGAAGAGTTTGTTACTGTAACATGTGGTGATATGGTGGCTGATATAGTAAGTGATTTGGGAGGATCTACAGCTTGAATAGTGATGCAGTCAATCATCAAGAGTATATAAATTATAGTTATTCAACCTTTGATTTTATATATATTAGTATTTCCTATAAACATAGTCCTTTTAGGAAATCATCTTACCTAAGAATATGAATACTACTGAGGAATCTTAGTTTACTTATGAAATTAGAATATTAATTAAGAGCTGTTATTATCTATGGTTTCCAATTTCCTGACAGATTTTCTATTTCCTATTAATTTAGGAATATAAGAGTTTTTGGTGCCTATAAAATGAGCATCTGTTCTATGTAATAGAAACACTTTGATACTGGAATCATGAGTACTTTGGTTTAGTTTATGGGCCTACGTGTGGTCGTTTACAATTTTCTTTTAATTCTTTCATTTACTCAATTTTGAAATTTAAAATTAAATTCAATTGTTATTGATTTTGTGATTTAAAAAAAAAAACATTAATAAGTATGTTGCAGTATTTAACATCACATGCGAATTTTATATATGTTACGAATATGTTTGATTTTGACCAGAAAAAAGAAAAAAAAATATAAAACAAACTTTCAATTAATTATTCATCTCACAAAAAAAATCTGATGAAGAGAGCTCATAATTGGCTTTTAAGTTCTGTAGAAGAAGGTGGGAATGACTTTGGAAGAGTACTCAAGCAATCGAATGAGATCAGGATTATTCCAATCAGAAAGAATGATGCTGAGATAGAGGTTTAGAAATAAGGTAGTATTTCTAATAAATTTAGTTTCCCTAGGAAACCATCTTACTAAATAAGTCTATTTAGGCATCTTAGGAATCTTACTCAGGAATATATTAACACTATTTCAGAATCCTTTTTCTTTCCTGTACTTCTTTCTTGCTACAATAACCTGGGTTGCTACAATAAAAATCATAATTTCCTTCTAAAATCCTTAAGTTTCCATACTTAGCTAACCATGAATTCTTTGGACACATCTTACATTCTCCAAAATCCAATAGGTTCACTTTCAGCAGGTCTGTTTCCTCCTTGAATTGTTGTAAAATTCTTCATAATCCTTCTCCAAACATGACACCTTTTTTCAAGAAAGTTGAAATTAATTTAAGGGTCTTTTTGATTTTTCATAAGAAAAACTTTATTTTAATCGTTTCTTTTATTTTAAATGCATTTGACAAATATATAAAATAGAAACAAAAACTAATCAATTAAGCCTTGAATTTGATAGTGATGTCAGAATTGAAGGGTGCGTGTTGGTGTGTTTATTTTAGAATAAAAATTAAAAGTGACAAATTAAAATTATTAAAATATTGTCTAATTAGTTTGTGTTAAGAATATATATATATAACGAATGAGAATATTAAAAAAAAAAAAAAGAGGAGCATTAAGAAAGAGAGTGCATAATGAGAGGGAAAAATAAATTTAAAGAGTTTTTGGGAAGCATAATTTGAGATGAAGGCTTGCACAAGTCTAGCCAACCTGTATGAGGCCAGATTAAAAAAACAAAATCCAAGTAACAAAAGCTAATGATGCTTCATTTGTCTCATCATCACCCCAACCTTCTGATGCGAAATCGGGGCTCATCAACAACTCCAAAGCATTGTATTTTTTGCACCAATTTCACCCAAAAATATCTCCAAACTTAAAAACTCATAAATATATTTGGAATCTTAAATCCATTTTAATTCATATGCTTGAACAACCAACATTCAAGTCAAATCTCAAAAAAACCTGAAACTTAGATCAAAGATATATTTTGGTTCAGGTATCCAATAAATGATGGTGATATGGCCCAAATAATATGGCAATCAACTCCTTGCAAGTAGGGGAAACATTTTCACGCAACCATCAATATTTGGACACCAGTTTTGTGAGTTTTGGCAGTGTTTCTGTTTCTTTTTTCCCTCACTCCTTGGTCGAACCAAAAGAGAGTCAAATGTGATTCGGAGCAAATGGCACTGTTCCTAAATTGCTGTTAATTAACAGTAAAGCATTGTAGAGAAATGCATATATATGTGTGTGTGTGTGTGTGTGTATCCTTTTCCCAAACTTCGAAAACTGAAACTACTTTAACAATATTGAATGCATTCATAGAAGTACTTGGCTTATGTGCCCTATATTAAAATAATTTCAGTGATTAGATTCTTACCAGCATAGGAGCCCAAATAACAAAGAGTAATATGAAAAATAGGCATATCCCACTGCAACATTTGGTCCATTTTGTTTGTTTCTCTCCTTGTTTGTGTTGAGCTCTATTCAAGACAGCATCACATTTGACAAGGTACAGACTTGCATTTATGTCCTCCAGCTAAGAGCAAAGCTATGAATCAGACTGAGCTAAACTTGCAAATTTCCATTCAAAATGATTCTAAGAAGGAAAAGACATCAACCAAATTAACAAGTAGTTGATTGCTTGTCAGTGACATGATGAAACAACTATAATCTATCAAATGGTACATGAGAATGCTAGCTGATGCTACTTACCATAGAGTCATGCAGGTAATAGAAACTTCATATTTATTATTCATGGCAATTTTCTTTGATGTCTATAAATAGCATCCTAGCTAGTCATTCAAGACAGGCTATGAATTTGATTGACCAATAAATTGAGTTTTCACAGAATTGGTTTTCTTGGGGTTTATGTTAGTTTGTCATTCATCAATGGGTCCTACAAGGATCCCAACAAGTCTTCTCAGGGAGGTTTTCAACGTTATCTTGTTAAATGAGAGCATTTCATTAGAGCACTAAGCAGCAAGAAAAGATTCAACTTCGGCAAGAGACTCAGCATTAAATGAATTAGAAAGATTTCTCTTTCCAATTAATCTATTTGCACACAAAAAAGGGAAGAAAATAGCAAGAACCACAATGATGTTACGGTCATCATACTATTAGAGGCAGTTCATGAAATGATGAAGTTAATTAAGTAAAATTGGTGTTACTGCAATGCAAGACTTGACAAAAAAAAAATACTAGAAAAAAAACCTAAGGTTACCTTCAGCCAATCATACATGGTTAGCGATGTTGTTGTGCATGACCAGTCCAGTACACACCTCAATTCATAAAGAAATGGCAAAGCACGATAAAGTCTGTAGCAAAGATAATTGATTTGTGAAACTTTGCTGGTTAAAAACTGCCGATACAAGGTGCTTTTATGAGGAATCCCATGACGAATTTGTATGGCTTGTAGCGCTAGAGAAACTACTTTTGCAAGAAATATAGCACGAAGCGCTAGTCCTGCAGCATTTTGGGAATGTTCCAAGTGCCAAGCATACTTTGTAACTGAATATGTGAAGAGAATGAGGTTGAAAATATAGAAGATCAACTTTCCAGTGGCAAATGAACAGAGGTAAATTATGCGGTCCAGAACGATCAGGAAAAAGATGATCTGTATGAATAAAGCAGACAAAAGACTCAAAAACAGTTAGTAACCTTGATGAGATAGTACATAATGACTATAAAATCCCTATTAACTCTTAAAAAACTGAAAATTTCACCACCACACATCCTCACAGTGCACAAGTCAGTCCCTAAGAATGGGTCTCTGATTGATTTTTAAGATTCAGTAAGATAATATGATTTTTTTAATTCCAAGAAACCAAAACATATGCTGCCATAGGCACCCATTTCAAGGGAAAATAAGATAAGGCAATCATGAACTTGGCAAAATGGGAGAATGAGCTGTCATCAGAACTGCTGATTCAAGTTCAATTTTATGGTTCCTGTATATATTGACTCATTCATTTAGTCATTATTTAATCATCGAAATTCAAATTCAGATATACATTGGTAGTCTTCTGTGCTTGATCTTAATCCAAAACTTTAATTTAAACAAGACATGTCTAAGGAAATAAACAAGGAACAGAGACTTACCATCAAGATAAACACAAATTCTTTTGGAAACTGATCTTCAAGCTGATAAACATCAAGAAATTCACTTTTATTCTTTATCACAGATTGGTAGAAAATTGCAACTAAGAAGAAAACACTTAAATCTGCACCAAATATGTAGGCATAAAGATCAACTTCTCGTTTGCTTCCTCCAATCACAGAGACAATAGTGTATGGAAATCCAATTTCATTAACAAACCCAGCATGTTGAGCTTCCAGAATCTCCTTTGCTACATCAGCTGCTGGAGTTAGTGACTTGTACCATTCAGCTGAAGCACAGCTTGTCAAAGGGGAGGCATATTCCACCTCAAAAACAACCAAGGCCACATTTGGATTCTCTTGACTTCTTTCAATGCTTTGGACATGAACCCTACTAGAAAAAGGGCAAAGATTGGGGTTCTTTTCCTTGCATCTTTCGTCATGAACCATTTTAAGCAATTGGTTTATTCCAGACTCTATTCTCTCTGGTTGAATTCCATCCTCTGGCCACAAGGGAACATCCATAGAAACCTGGACAAAATATGGAGGAGACTCTGCTCCTAGAATCAGTGATTTCCAGTACCTAAAGAAGCTTCTTATTTTTGATTTTACCATATTGGTCATTAGATGCAGCAAATCCTGTGCCCTATCACTCCAGCTATAGCTCACCAGAACCTCTTTTCTATGGAGAGAACTTCTACGGAACTTAATGTCAGTAGATGGAATCCATTCACCATCTTTTACAGTTATCGAGCTCTGCAGGAGGGTGAATAAGTAGACAAGAAAAAGAGGCCAGGAACTGATGACAAAGGATGATGTAATTTTATGTGCAGGAACTCCCAACTCACGAAGTAGGACTGGATCAATACTCATTTTGCAGTGCTGGATGATAATTTGGTAGATATACTGAACCATAATGTAAACCTCAGTGTACATTAGCATGATAACCCAGAAGATATAGCTCGGGCCAGTGTTTACACATAGAGCATACAAGAAGAGAGCAGCAAGGAACACCATGGAAAGCAAACTGAAGTTCCATAGAAAAACAAGAATAAAACAAGCATAGCACACAACATCATTATTTGATTGCATTTGGGACCATATATGACGGAAGATCCTTCCTATCTGCAAACTAGTAGCATCAGAACTCATATCAGACTGCAGAGAAGATGAACGGTCAAAACTCATGCGCTTAGTCTTCTGGCTCTCCATTTCATCATGCACCATATTTTCTGCAGAGGGCTGATTGATATCCAAATCTTCTGGTGAGATGTTTAAGAAGCTGACAAGGTTGTTAACTGCCTGATTTCCAATCGAATGTACCCGGGAAACACCATCACCTATCAGCTGTACAGCAGATATCAAGGGATTTTCCTTTGACAGGACCTTTGCTTTCTTGCCAGAATCAGAAAGTAAGCTATCAGTTGATTCCTGCATGATCTCCGTGATCTCACAAAGAGGAGGTTCTGCAGAATACTTTGGAGACACTTTTATTTCTAGACTTTCTGCATTCCAACTAGGAAATTCATGCACTTCAAAACGAAATATTGAATCATCTGTAATGATCTGCTCTTCTTTCCTGAGCGTTCCTTCACCTTTTCCTGGGCTCCCAGAATCTCTATCTGTAATACGAGAAGTACTCCTCCTCCTTCTCAGGCCATCACTATCAGGGGAACTGCTGCCACAATTAGTGGTTGAGTTCATGCCATGAAGCTGGATTTGAAGGTTAAGCATCTCAGATTTCATCTTCTCCACTTGCAGGTTACGCTGGCGTTTCTTCTCCTCAGATTCACGTATGTATAGTAACTGTGCTGTTTTCCATGCAGCTTTCTTCTCTTGCTCACGCACAATTGCGCCAATTTGCTCTGCTTCAAGATATCGTGCAACATAATCAAACTCGTTGGAGGAGAACATATATGACTGAAGGGAAACCAGCATAAATATGATGATCTCCACAAGCGCAGATCTTGCAGTAATCCGAAATCCATAGTCATACTTGTAAAATCCGATCATTTCATATATGTATTCTATAGTCTCAAAGTTCCCAGAACTAAATACTCCTACAAAAGGAGATTGATAGGCCAGAGAAAGAACAATTAGAGCAAAGTTATATATGCGCAAGAATCTGAAAACCTTGTTCTTCTTCTTCAGTATTACAAGTCTCATCCGAAAGAAAACTAGAGCAAACGCAAGATAACCAAGGTGCAGAATGTCATACTCAAGAGTTCCAGTAATCAAAATCAAGCAGAGCACAAGATCCAGGAGATGGCAATAGCAGTAAAGCCTCAGGTAGTCTAGAAAAGTCCACATGCTTTTAGTCTCAAATGAGAGATCCTTCCAAACAAAGGTATTTTTACTTTGAGACATCTTTTGACGATACATTGATGAACCTGTTAAACTGGACAGGTTATCAGCACGGAGTTTAAAGCAAGCAATCATGAAGACTGAAAAATAGCTGATAAGCATGCGTGGATCATCCACAACAAGTCCTACATAAAAAGTAGAACATAAAATTAAAAAAGATGAGGAGAAAGAGAGAGATGAGAGACAGGGAAAAGTAGAACATTCCCTGAACATTAGACAAACTTGAAAAACACAAACAGAAAGTTAAATTCAATGATACAGAAAAAAAAAAGAAAAAAAAGGATATTGAATTTTATTTTATGTATGAAACATCATTACTAACACTCCAATAAACAGAAGAAGATCAGTGCAGAGTCACAGAAAAGAGTGAATAATTAATTTCTGAACAAATAATGACCTTTCTGACATTAATATGCAGATGGGAATTATATATATATACATATATTATTTGTCTACCAATCTATATAAAAAAACAAATATATTAGGTGGGTGAAGTGAAGTTTGTTAAGGAACAATCTTAACGTGTAAAAGAGTAATACCAATCCAACAATTCTTGCAATATTGGAAATACAGAGCAGAACTTTCCCAGCAATCATGGCAGTGCACATCTGTCTCACTTGGGATATGTTGATTTGAAGGAACCATGGTCTTCCAGATAGCAAAATACTCAAGGATGAGAATCGAAGCAAACAAAAAGACAAATACAGGCCATAGTTTCCGTATAATGCGCCGTTTTAAGAGAATACAAGCAACAAGTAATGCAACATATAGCATAGAGATGGCATTCAACAACGCAAAACTGGCAAGAAGCAACGCAATCATGTTTATCTCAAGGCCAAAGAGGTTAAAGATGTTTTCTATCCAGAACTTCAGATATACTTTTAAGACAGTCTTCTGTGTTTCGAGTCTTTCCTTTTTCAATGAAAGAATCCCCTTCTTATTCCACTTATGACTTTCTTTGGTGCTTCCCCAGATATATCCAAATGAAAATTTACTGGTGCCACTACCCTCAGAGCCCCCTGTTTTGTTGGACACCAGATCAGGTGCTTGAGTGAGACCAGCAGTGATTGATGGCAACGAGTTGCTAATGAATCCCTCTCCTTTTACAGATGGTATGCTATGATTTGGAGGTGGTTTATTTTCATCATTGACCATGGAACCATTCATGAAGGCATCTTCATCTGAGACAAACAATGGACAAGGCTCTTCCCACTTTCCTTTATTTTGACAAATACTTGGCATCTTATCTAACCAACAGAAGACATTGTACTGAAGTGTGCAAGCAGCAATCACCAGCACTTTTGCCCTCAAGCCAGACTCAAGGCCCCAAAAACCTGGCTTGTATGCACGGAAACCCAAGAAAAGGGACAGCTCAGAGTGCTTTTGTCCAGGAAACATTCCGACTTGTTTACCCCACATCTGAAACAGATACTCAGTTGTCACTAGAATTCCCGTGTACAATAGAAATGATTTGGATGGGATCCGAGAAGCTTTAGGTAAAGTTGAACAGGCAACAAGGCCAAGTAAATATACAAACCCAAAAGCACTGATTGGAGATAAAGAAGCATAAAATAATGCAATAAACAAGATCTTCTGGCTATGCCAGATCAGAAATCGTTTGATAAACCCAAATACTCCAGAATCCAATGGATCAGGATCATGCAGCCTATTATACTTGCTCTGTCTCCTCTCATAGCTATAAAGTTGCATCACTATTAAAACTGCTAAAGATTCCCATATATTTTTCAATGATGAAGCTTTTGAGTTGTAGCCCAAATAAAAAAGTAGATCTATTAAGCTGGACAGCCATGTCTCAAAGCTGGGGAAACAGCTCAAACTATAGATGAAGACAAACACCATGACCGCGTATGCTTTTAAGGGAAACCACAAACGCCTTTTCGTTTTCTCAACAAGTTGCCTTCCAATTATCCACACAAGAAGAAGGAAAATATACCCAAATGATATATAATTGGGTTTTACAAGATACACCGTGAGGAGAATAGTCAGAAAAGCAATGTAGGTTCCGCATGATCGATAAGTAGTGAGAAACTTCTGCCCAATTGCACCAAGGAACAATGCTATCCTACTCTCTGAAAGCAGAAAAGAGAAATTAGTTTCAAATACATGGTAGTATCCACAACAAGTACCTACAAATTTGTAGTGAATTTCAGCATCACTCTCGTTTAGAAATTCTGTGCCAAAAGTTAAACAAATAATTTGATTATTGTCTAGGATATGATAAGAGAATTAATGTGAGGGTTGTAACCAGTCCTAAAATAATCTAATACTTTGACTGATCTAAATAATTTGATAAAAAAAATACCATGGAGCTGCACAAGACTTTCTATTTTTAATCACAGAGGAAATGAACTTTTTATTCAAAATACTATATTCATTAACAAATTCCAGTAAGATGGAACAGTATGAAAAAACATATGTATTATAGAAGAAATAGCTATTTTAAAAGAAATATCACAATAACCTCGTATTTTAAATTTGGTCAGATAAACAGTTCTGTATTTCGGAGTGTTTGTTTGAAGACCAAGCATATTGACCTTCCGATTTGAGTAACCAAATAGCAAAGTCATTCAAATTAATGGAGACATGGATGAATATACCGTATGAAGAATTATCATGTCCATATCTGGTGGTTGAGGAGGCATACACAGACAAGAGGACTGATTTGTTCAGGCCAGCTTTCAAGATGCTAAATCCAATAGGGGCGCTAGGGGTATGCTGTACAATTGCTGAGAAAGAAAATAACATCTCAAAACCATGGTTATGAATGGCACAGAAGCAAGCAAGGAGAGCTATTTTCAAGAAATCCCAGGAACTGTGATGTTTAAGAAGCCCTGCACAAATAACACAAGGATTGGTTCCATATAAAGTTTTCCCCTTTTCTGATAAAATTCGAAAAATTGACATGTCAACTATATGTCACAACTCTGGGAACCTCTGTATCAACATACATGGTATTAAGAACATAAACGCTCCAAATTGAACCTGTTAAAGACAATGCCCACCTAACTGCAGCAAAACTTCCATTGTTAAGGAGCCCTTTCGCTCCAAAGCATGAGAGATTAGATTAATCTCAAGAATGTACAGCATGGCAAAGTGAACTTCGCACAGAAGAATCAATGGCTGGCGGATTTTTCTGCTGATATTGTGGCTCAGAAGATATATCAAGAAAAAAATCACTGAACCACAAGTCATAACAAAACACCAATTAGTCAGCTCTATCAAGCTCATGTTTATGTCACTCACTTATATGCAACATGTGTTGAAAAAATTCTTATGCCAGAAGTCAATTACACAAATTAACAACAAAGCAGACTGACTTTTTTTATTTTTTAAGGAAAAAGAAAAAGGAAAAACATACAATATACAGCATGGATGATTCCAGGTTTCATGGCAATGAGGAAGATCAGCACCAGCATGATAGCCCGAGAACATTTTCGTAGTCCCCATGCAATTGTGGCCACAATCAATACCTTGGTGTCTTCTTCTGCTGCAATTAAGGAATAAGAAAGTACAATTATATAGATGGTGTAATCCTGATCAGTTATATTTACTAAATTAAGACCTGGGGAGAATAGAAATGGGAAAGAGAGATTTGTTGAATAGGCCATTTCAGAGTAATGGATGTCAAAATAAAATTCTGAGGGAACTATCTGATTTACTAGCAGTAAATCAAAAGACAAGTAATCACAAGAACCTCAGAACCAATGAATACACCTTATATCACTATCACAGTAATTGAAACTCAATATAGAACTTGTTCCGCAGTTTCATATAAGCTCAAAACAGATTTATACAAGAAATTGAACTTAGAATCTCTTTGAAGCTAGTAATGATTAAAAAAAGAAGGTGAGATTTCATTAATAAGATTTTTCAAGGAGAAAAGGTAGCTGACCTGATATGTGAACTTGTAGAAATAAGAAAACAACAATGATATTAGAGTTGCATCAAATATAACACTATGAAATTGCAATCTTATTGAGACTTGAACTGTGTCCAGAAATCAACATTTCATTCTCATCTTTTACAATAATGGATCATTCATTGTTTTGGAAGTATCCAACTAGACTGTTAGATGAAATTAGAGCAAGGCTGCTAGAATTCAGATAGGCAGGACTTCTGAAACTAGAATTTCTGGGTAAAGCTAAGACTACTAGAAGTAGAGATACGATTAAAAAAACTAGGTGAAAATTGATAGCTGACAAGTTCCAAGAAATTGGGCAAGTTTCCCCTCCAGATCAATAAACTTGTGGAAGAACAGATTATGAGAACATTTAACAGGAAAATTCAGGTGATGATTGAAATAATATGCTAACAGAGATTGAAACTGTCTGACAAGACTCAATCATTTCCAATCAATTATTGTAAGTTGAAAAATAAATTCAGCTCATCCAGACATTTCTTATTGCTTTGCTTCTGAAGTTATTGGAGTTGCAAGAATAGGATTTGATTATCTAGTTTTATTTGATCATTCAAGGTTTCTCATCATTTTAAAAAATCATATTATGTTCTACATCATATTGGATGTTTTACTAGGAATCTAGTTATATTTTCTACTTAAATGGTTCTTCTATGGTTTTGTGATCCTATTCCTGTACAGTTTAGCTTTTTCCTTCTTAAGAGTAGCTTTGATACCTATATGAAGCATTCTAATAAGACATTAAGGACAAAGGTTAAGATATTGCTTGATCAAATAAATTGAGTTATCAGTGGTCAGTTCTCTTATATACTTATGAATTTTTTTTATTCATAGCTTGGTTCTACATCAGTTATACATCATTTATCAAATGTTAAAGCATGTCTGATATGACTAGATTTTTTAAATCAAGTTTTTCATTCACCAGCATCAACTCACCCACTTCTACCCCAATAAGCTAATCATCTTCTCAACCCTTATTTCATTCACAGGTCTTGTTAATAGATCTCAATTTGTTCACGTTGCCAATAAGAGTAAACACAATCAATCGCTCTTAGACAGTAATTGCAACATATATGATACTTCTCAAACATAACTAAAGTTGAGAAGTATGAAGATCATATTCAAGACTTCAATGTTAAATACAATATAACAAGCTGTAGAAAAACTTTACGGCTTGTTAATTATTAAAAGTAAAATCAGCATGGAGGAGAGCAAGTGGAAAAAATGTGCATATCTATACATGCTTGATTTTGCATTACCCATGATTTTAGACGTTGCCCTCCGTTTTCTTTACAAACTGTGAATTTTATCTTATTTACTCTGATGGCACAATTTTCTTGTCACCATCATCTTTATTACCATGTTCAGTTATTATGCTTAGAGGAAACAACATGCTTCTTATATGGAAACCACAATATTCATGATGCAAAAATTAATCTGGCATGCAAGGGATTAATTAAGGATTTATGGCAAGATCATAGACTTAGATACAGATCAATGGCATGAGTTTTAGTTAAACCTAAATTATGGAACATATTATAGAGATTTAGCCTGGCAGGCTTTGAGAAGGACACATCAAGAAGTCTTATACCTTCCTTGACCTTTCTTAATGGAATTAAATGTGTCCTCCTAGATACATCAAACTACTTAGCCACATCATAAGGAACACTTGGCAACATTTTCATAACGCTAGTGTTCCCTCCCTCATTATAATTACCCTTCATATCACACACAATGGAACTTTTTCCCTCATCCACACTCTCTTCCTAACTTCACACTTTCTCTTTCTTGCCTATCTTTCGCATATGGAGTGTGTCCTGACATTGGCATGCCAAAGTCCTAACGGGGATGTACCAACATGACCTTTGTAGTTACACTTACCCATCATATCCAAACATTCCTCTCGGGGAGTGTTGACGGGTATTATTTAGCAATTACGTCGCTAAGTTTATTAGGGCTTTTATGTAATATCATCTACTCCGACCTTTCTCATATGATCATGGGTGTAGAGTGAAAAGACAGTACATTTCACATCTTAATCCCTCACTTACATCCTTTCTTACGTGTTTTGGCAGACAACTGATGTTAATCATGCCTTCTGGGATATACTGCCATTACACTCACCCTAAACTAAGGAATTTTTACCCTGCACTCCTAACTTGTCATGCACATCCTGCCACATTAAGCCTTCCAACTTGTCTCATGCCTCTTTCTAACCCATTATAAACAATACAACCTTGCCCCATGTATAAACAAATAACCCTCATACAACATCTTGTCTTGAATAATGATGCACACACGTGAGAGAGGGGGAGGGAGGGAGGGAGGGAGGGGAGGGGTCAATAATTTAAGCAGGAAGAAAAACTAACATACCTATATCATGACAAATAAAACAGAATAATCAGTCAATTAATGTTAAAACAATGGGTTTCATTACCTTCTACAGTTGAGTTGTCAGTAGAAGATCCATTACCCTCATCAGACAGGTAGAGGAAAACAGAGTTGTTCACAAGATTACCCAGAGCAACCAAAATGCCTAGACAAAATTGTGCTAGCAAAAACAATCCAGGAAGGGGATAATGCCATAACCCAACCATGTCCCATATTTCCATATCCTGCATGCATGCCAAGTAATGACTTCACACCACTTAAATTCTCATTACAGCAAGCGACAACATGTTTACACTGAAAGTAAGGATTACCTTTCCAAGTTTCCAACTCAAGAGTGGAAAAGCTACGTTGAAAATATATGTGCTAACTGCCCAAAAGAGTATGAAGACAAGAAGCAGCCCATTTAATCGATGCAAACGAAATACAGAAGGGAAGGCATAGACAATGTAGCCAACATATGCAAGTAGTCCAAATGCACATATACTGGCAAAATGAAAACTCCAGTAGGAAAGGGCAAACAACGAGACCTGTCAATTCCAGCAACATGAGTCAATTAACATGGATTCAGAAGATAATACAACATTGTTCTTAGTAATCTGAAATAACTAAGCAACATTATCTACACCAGGGAATAATGAAGAAAAACATGTGCAGTTTTAGATTGAGCAGCAACAGGTGGGTTCAAGTGAACTTTTTCCAATGTTGCCGATGGAAATCAGCCAAAATTAACTGGAAACAATTCAGAATAAAATAATTTAACCTATTGGTATTAGTTTGAAGTGAATCAGAAAAATAATTGCCATATCCAATTCAATTTCAAGCAAAAATTATTAAGGGCCTTCATGCTTAAATTTTCCTTCCCCTAATAGTAGTATCATGGCAATGAAATGGACCAGTCTGGCAAGCAGGTGACATGTAGTTTACGAATATGTACCGGGAAACCATATGTGAAAAAGTTGATGCTGAAAGTCCGAAAAACTGCTCCCCTTAATAAAACATTAGTATGCCTGACACCAGATCTGCAAATTACCATGAGTTCAGTACATTTGACATGAGCAAAGAAAATTTCTGCATGTTACTCAATACCCTATGCTCTGAGTTGGTTGTTTACACCATAAAGGCTGGTTTTATTCAGTCCAGACACATGCTTAAATTTCAGGAACTCCAACAGCATAAACATGCATGAGAAGAGAGGGAGAGGATGAAAAATTTCAGGATGTGCGAAATTGTATTGCATTTCATAATAAGCTAAATTAAAAAAATTGCAGGGTTACAATGGAAGTGGACAGAAATCATTTCCACTAGACATATCACATACTAGTATTTTATCATCAAACAAGACTTCTTCAAGTGTAAACTAATGGGTTAAAACAACCTTAACAATTAACTGAAGAAAATGACAGTCTGTAAATTATGGTTAGTATCTAGTTTTGAATCAGATCACCTTTCCCACCAATACATTTTCTCCTGATTCAGGTTACAGGTGAAAACTATAACATAGGGGCATATAGGCCCTAGAATTTATTGATCTGATAAAGAAGTAAAACCAACTAATTCGTCCTAATACTTCGAAGCTAGTCTTCGAATTGCATCTATTGTATTCCTAAAATTTAGTGAAACCACTAATTGTCAAAATTTTATAGATCAGAAGTACCAGCATGTGCCATTCAAATGACATAAGATAGTAAAATGTGAAACTAGGGGGGCATCTGTTTGGCACACACTGCTCCCATCTGTTAAGCTGTCACATTCAGTGGTAGAAAAGGGATTTATTAGAGATGTACAACAGTAAAGGAGATATAATAGAAGCAATTTTAAGTTCAAGGATAGATTGAAGACTGTGGAAAGTATGATAATATATTATCTGATTTTCCTCTGAGAAACATCACGCCAATTTAATGGACTTTTTAAGTCCAGGACCAGATCCTTTTTATGTAATGGGGTTATAGCATTGTGAAGGTTGATTGTGTTCACATCATTCAAGTGGGAAGACTATGGAATTAAACTTCATCCTTTGGATATACTTCAGTCTTACGAATCTAATACTTCAAGGTAGGCTTTTTTTATTTACAGGGAGATAAGATTATACAGTTTGGTCTGTGGATGGGACTGGACCTTTCTCTCGCAAGACTTTTGTCTGTCATCTGTCACAAGACAATGATACCCGATTTTCTTAGGCCAATACATTTGGAAAGCTAAGTTGCCTTCTAAAATTAAGAATTCATTTGGATAATGGTACTCAACAAGACTAAGACCATTGATTTGTTGCAAATTAGAAGGTCCCACAAGGTCTTATCTCCTGATATTTGTGTTAAGCATCACCAAAATGGAGAATCTCAGTCATTGTTTTTACTACATTTCCCTAAAACTTAGGATATGTGGCAAAAATTGTTTGATTTGGTAGTGAATCTTGTGTTACCTCAAGAAGTAGAAGAATTTTATTGGTCTCTTATGTGGGTTTTGAAAGGGAGAAAGATTGTAAGATTTCTTGGAGAAGTGCTGTTGGTGCAATTATTTGTTGCATTTGGATGTTGAGGAATGCAAGGATTTTAATAACCACTGCACATCAGAGCAGTTATTGAGGTTACGATAATCTTCTAGGCTTCTTTGTCATGTCAAACTTAAGGAACTTTTGGAGGCACCTGAGCTAGCAGATATACAAAGGGATTGCTGTGCTTTGTTATTCTGAACTAGACAGTTATTTCTTTTCGCTGTTTTGGAGGATGTCTTATTCTCCAATTTTGTATTATCCATGTTGCTCATTCTTCTATCTAATAAAAAAAAATAGTCTAAACTTCAAGAATTAACACAAAGTTTTCATCAGAATTTTAACCTGCACCCTAATGTTGATTGCCCCAAAATCCAGAACTGAGATTCCAAGGAAATTGTTGGAATGCAGAGAAGGAAAAGACAGACACGGAAAAGTCAGAAGAGCTGCACTCAGACTATTGTCAACAACAAACAAGTTCAGACACCTGTGTATGTCATCTTACACACTTAACCCTTAACCTTAGATACCAAACGTCAGAGTATAGAATGACCTTCTGTTTTTTTTACTTGTAAAAAATAATCATGGGAATTATAATATTGTAATGACCAGACACAAGAAATCAAAGGAGATCGCAATATGTAAAGCAGATCAAAGAGTGTTCCAAGTTTTACCTTGATT